>JACXGM010020938.1:0-17525 GCA_016801145.1 Umbra pygmaea | reverse complement strand
ACCATATAGTCATTATGAAAGTGTTTACTAAAGTAATAAATCCAAGTGAGAAGTGGCTCAATTTCTCATAGACTTCTACAGAATCCAAGCTCTTTTGCAACCTGACACATCGCCCCCAGCGGAATTCAGATAGAATGCAGGTTTAAGGCACTTCCTCATTTGCCTCAATTTGTGAAACCGGATGCTCACCCTGTGGTTAACACAGACCCGACGTAAGAAGTTGCTACCTCCCACAGAGGTGCTAAATGTATGGGATCAAATAAGGGCCAATAATATTTTGAGGTTGCAAAGTGATGTTTGCATGTGTAAAAAAGTTTTGCTACTGTGGAAATATTTTGTGAATGTGTAAAAATGTTTTGCATCTGTAGAAATATTTTGTGAATGTGTAAAAATGTTTTGCATCTGTAGAAATATTTTGTGAATGTGTAAAAAAGTTTTGCATCTGTAGAAATATTTTGTGAATGTGTTAACAAGTTTTGCATCTGTTGAAATATTTTGTGAATGTGTAAAAAAGTTTTGCATCTGTAGAAATATTTTGTGAATGTCTGCAAATGTTTTGTGCAACACTGGAGTTACAAAACCCAAGTTACGAGATGCGAAATTTTTACTGTGTCAAAACAGGGCCAAAACGCTATCCAATCAGCTCGTTGCTTATTGGAACGCTGCCCACCGATCACCCAGAATCGTTAATGTAGCTAGCATTACACAGGATGTTGTGTATTTATTATATATACATAGTAGTAAACATGTCACACTATTCTCATAGTGTTTAGTGGCATATTTTTGAAATTTGTACTGTTTCCTTTGTTGTTAATCGATTTTTATCACGTTGAATCAAACGCTATTATTCTGAATGCGAAACTATGAAAGGCTAGGAATCCACTAAAGAATCTGGCTGTGTTACATGTGAACGGTCTATGCTTGTGTAAAAGCGCCAGCCTCGTACTCCTCCGTGTTGACTGACTCCAGAATGCAGAGAAGTAACGAGAACGCTCCTCGCTAGAATCTTTTCCCCACTACCGTAAATAGTGTGACATATTTACTAACTTATAATATTTTAATATGACATTTACTTACACAATCTTGATCGCTTAAATATATAATAAATACAGAATCATGTGTAATGCTAGCTACATTAAGGATTGAAATGGTTGATCGGTGGGCAGCGTTCTGACTGGCTAATCAATAAGCAATGAGTTGATTGGATAACGTTTTGGCCTTGTTTTGACACAGTAAAAATTTTGCAAATCGTAACTTGGGTTTTGTAACTCCAGTGTTGCACAAAACATTTGCAGACATTCACAAAATATTTCTACAGATGCAAAACTATTTTACACATTCACAAAATATTTCTACAGATGCAAAACATTTTTACACATTCACAAAATATTTCTACAGATGCAAAACTGTTTTACACATTCACAAAATATTTCTACAGATGCTAAATATTTTTACACATTCACAAAATATTTCTACAGATGCAAAACATTTTTATACATTCACAAAGTATTTCTACAGATGCAAAACTTTTTTACACATGCAAAGATCACTTTGCAACCTCAAAATATTATTGGCCCTTATTTGATCCCATATTAATGCTTTCGCGACAAAGTTGCAAAGGATTGCCAGGAGTTGCCGCAGTGAGCAAGAGCCATGAGAGTGTCATTCGGGAGTATTTCTGAGATGTACAGTTGGGTTGGTTGTGCTTATATGCTGCATATGTGTGAGTGTGTGAGTGAAAATGAAACTTCACCATGCACACATAGTGTGAGTCTACTAGGACTGGTTTAGTATCCCTGGCTGAGTATCCCTCGATGGAATACTCATGAGCAAAAACTCTTGCATTTCTTCTTATGCGTGCCATCAGTCTTCCCTTCCCAATGTTTTTGCATCTCCCTTTGCAGCCAACTCAGGGTACTGTAACTGGGAAAACTGTGTAATGATAGTAGCTTCATAGATAATTAACAACTGGTTCAACTATTGTAATTCATTTTATGCATAGAAAGAGCACCAAATGTGTGAGCAATGTGTTTACTCACACCTGCCCGTACACAGGCACCTGTCTTTTGTTGTCAGAACCTGAGGCCTAGTCTTTTGCCTGAACATTACCATTTCCCTGGTGGGAACCTGCAAGAACATTGTGAGGAATTAATTTATTATCTTTTACCATTTCTGTGAGCACATCAAGTTTAAGCTCAAATTCAACAAAACTCTCCAGCCCACTTCTTGTACCCCTCTTTCTTGGTATTGTTTGTAGAATTTTGAGGGAAATAATTAATGTAATCCATTTCAGAATAAGGGTGTAACATAACAAAATGTGGAAAAAGTGAAGCACTGTGAATACTTTCCAGATGCACTGTAGCTATATATGAAGAGTTAGAGCAGGGTTTTTTCAACAATGGCGAGGGCAAGTGGGGAAATACCTGAAGAGCTGTTAAACTTAAACTTTGATTAAGTATTATTGATTGGTAAATCCAACCATACGTTTGAGCTGGAATACAGTGAGTTAGAAATATGGAAAGTGCCCAACTGTAACGTTCCGCCCGTTGGTGTACTGAGATAGAGACAGGAGCGAAGGATTTGCAGGAAATCAATAGCGTTTATTCACGAAAACACTAGTACCAAGAAAAACTGCCACAAGGGACTGAAAAGGAGGACATCAACACAGAACGCTACATATGACATTGAACGACAGGGTGTACATGGAAACAGGAGGGCTAAATACTAAATCACAAATGACAAACACAAGACACCTGGGACTGACGTCACAAATTAGACCTAACTCAAAACAATACATGAAACAGACACAAGAGAGAGCCAAAACATAACACTGCACATAGGACACACACCAGGGAGAAAGCTAAACCAAACACAGGCAGGAACTACAAAGGACAAATCAGGGAATAACCAGACTAACGTAACCACCGTGTACAACACTGAATACAACAAGGGAGACATATACACAAGAGACATTAAGATAACTAAAAGGAGTCCTTATCCCAGCCCTTCCAGGGCTGGATGTGACACCAACTTTATTGGTTTAATCTATCTACTGTAGCCGCTGTTTTGCAACTATCCACTGTGGTCAAGATCTCCATTGCAACAGAGACATAATTGTTTTGTTGTAAAGAGTGGGACAAGGAAATGTTTTTTGCTTTCAACCATCTCCAGCCAAGAACATGATTAAATCTGTTTGTTATATGAACCAATTTTCCTCGCTGAAAAGGACCAAGATGTTTTGGAAACGTTCAATTCATTATCCTGAAAAACAACTGGACAAACCAGTCAGGCACATGCTAGGTAACAATAACAGGTAATTATTAGATTTTTTTGTGTATCTACTTGTAAAAACGGCAGGAAAATTAATAATGATCATTGGCCGAATTTTGATGTAATAATTACAACTGTCCAAATAAGATGAGGACTTGCTAGGTTTTAATGAAAGCATAGGCAATTTGAAATAGCTGGGTGTAGGCCTGCATTATAAATCATTATAAAATTGCAATCTCTATTCACCCCTGTTCCCAATTTAATTTTAAATGACTTTGATTTAAAAAAATACATTTAGTAGAGACATCTAGAGACACCCTAGCTGGGTGTATAGACTAATATACAGGCCTAGCTGGGTGTATAGACTAATTTACAGGCCTAGCTGGGTGTATAGACTAATTTGCAGAATTTCTTGTAAAAGTTGGCAGGTAAATTAATGATAAAGGTTGACAGAATATTCCTAAGCATTTATTAATGTTAACCATTGAGGTGATTGATCTCCTTGGTGTGTAATAATCATTAAAGCTTTCCATAAATAACGCAAACACGCCAGGTCCTAATGGCTCCATAGACAGTTTAATGGCTGGGTGTGTTTACTAATTCATGGAAATACTTTTAAATATGGCAGGTAAATAAATAATAAAAGTTAACAGAATATTGCTTAGCATGTATAGCCTAAATGTAACCAGATAAGTGATTGATCTCCTTTGTGTGTAATAATCAGTACAAATGTCAGTTTTAAAGATGTGAAAATAGCTGCCTTGTGGAATTCAATGATAACTGATTTAGCATGTCTCATTGGTGCATATTGTGTACTAGGGCTGGGCGATAAAACGATAACGATATGTCTCGCGATAGACACGTTATCAATATCAATGAAAAATGCATTGATAAAACGTTCGATAATTTCCTTTGCTTCCTCGGAAAAAAACAGCTGTTGCGAAGCAATTTCGGTTGCATAAACAAATGCACTCACTCTCTGGTAACCTAGCAACGTACCGAGTGACACGCTAACAGCCAATCATTTAACAGTATCACGTTTGGTTGCGCAATATTACTGTCTCGTGAGTAGTGTTGGATTCTTCCGTAACTGAAACTGAAACTGATAAGTGGAAAATTAGTGCCGCAGCGAGCGAGGAAATTGTTGATAAAACCGGAAAAGTCAGCTCGCCATTATGGCAGTTTTTTATTTTTAAAAGTCTGACCGTAGTCAGACCATGTCGTCTGCAAATTATGCAAAACCTTCGTCCCCACCAAGACTGGTAGGCTATATCACAAACTTCTTTTCCCCACCTTCTCAAGTTTCAGGTTTCTCTGTTTATATTTAACACTTTGCACTATTTTATTACACTTTATTAAGCATTTCCTAAGTATTCTAATTTTGCACCTTAGTGTAACAGATAATTGTTAAGTGTTTATTGTGATTCTAGACTTATGTTTACATTTTAATTATTTGAGTGTTTTCCATGGTTGTGTTGACCTATCTGCCTTTATAACTAAGGGGATTATAATCAGTGGAAGGTTAAATTTAAAATAATAATGTTTAAATGTAATATTTTTTTCCTGCTCCTTATTCTAAATAGGTCATAAAACAGATAAATAATTATCGATATCGACCAATTTGAAACACTGATTTCGTGATAGAGTTTTCAGCCATAGCGCCCAGCCCTATTGTGTACCAATTCCTTGTAAATACTTCATTTTTAAATGTATTGGTGACAGATTATAGATAAATCTGTATAGTACCTACTGAAGGGCATATTATAGATCATATCAGATGATCATTGTGTCTCATTGTCAATTTGATTTGTTCCATGTATTGACAGCTAGTAGGCCAGGGCAAGCTAGCTAGCATGTCTCGTTTGTGCAATTTTGTGTCCATTTCAACTTAATTTCAAAATATATAGCTACCTACTGAAGACAGATAGGGCATATACCTCTCAGACTATATTGTGACTGGTTGTAAATGTTACAAATGTTGTTGTATAATTATAGCTAGTATCTTACTAGCTTACGCTAAATTCAATGTCAACAAACCAATTTACAGGAGCAAAGTTTGCATTGAATTCTGGACCTTGTTATGAGAAGCCGCCTAGGCCAAAATTAAATACTTCACTTGCACATACATATATACTGGTACTATACACTTGCACGTACATATATACTTCACTTGCACATACATATATACTTGTACAAAGCACTTGCACATACATATATACTTCACTTGCATATACATTTATACTTGTATAAAGCACTTGCACATACATATATACTTCACTTGCACATACATATATACTTGTACAAAGCACTTGCACATACATATATACTTCACTCACATATACATGCATACTTCACTTGCGCATACATATATCCTTCACTCACATATGCATATATACTTCACTTGCACATACATGTATACTTCACTTGCATATACATTTATACTTGTATAAAGCACTTGCACATACATATATACTTCACTTGCACATACATACATACCTGTACAAAGCACTTGCACATACATATATACTTCACTCACATATACATGCATAATTCACATACGCATACATATATCCTTCACTCGCATATGCATATATACTTCACTTGCACATACATAGATACTCCACTCGCATATACATATATACTTCACTTCCACATACATATATACTTCACTCGCATATACATACATACTTGACTTGCGCATACATATATACTTCACTTACACATACATATACTTGACTTGTACATAAATGCCAAAAGTCGGAATTAGTAGGGTATAAGAATGTATGTTTTATTTGGTTGGCGGCTGAGTTGGAAGGCTGGGTTTGCCTAAAAAGTTGGGTTTGCGTCCCGTCTAGAAACAATAGCCTAGTGAATTTGTTGAGTTAGAAACTTATTTACTTTGACTACTTAGGCTAACTTAAATACAAAAACCTTCGATCAGGAAGGTATTGCACCGCGGTAAAGATGGTTTTATTCCCACATTTTTTTAACTCTGGTCCTTAACTACTCCGTTCACCGATAGCTACAGTAGTTAATGTCCGACTTTTGGCACTCGGATGTCGGCACGGCCAAAGACGTTGTGTCGTAACCCTGGAGCATTCGAATGTGGAAAGATAGAACCATCTTTACCGCAGTGCAATACCGTGCCTTTATGATGGGAGTTTTTTTTATTTAAGTTAGCCTAAGTAGTCAACGTAAATAGGTATCTAACTCAACAAATTGACCAAATAACATACATTTTTATACCCCACTACTTCCGACTTTTGGCATTTACATACAAGTCAAGTATATGTATGCGCAAGTGAAGTATATATGTATATGCGAGTGAAGTATATATGTATGTGCAAGTGAAGTATGTATATATATGCAAGGGAAGAATACATGTACAGGTCCTTCTCAAGAAATTAGCATATTGTGATAAAGTTAATTATTTTCCATAATGTAATGATAAAAAATTAAACTTTCATATATTTTAGATTCATTGCACACCGACTGAAATATTTTATTGGTCAGATGAAATATGCAAAATCTTTGAGATAGGAATTTTGGGTTTTCATGAGCTGTATGCCAAAATCATCAGTATTAAAACAATAAATGACCTGAAATATTTCAGTCGGTGTGCAATGAATCTAAAATATATGAAAGTTTAATTTTTATCATTACATTATGGAAAATATTGAACTTTATCACAATGCTAATTTCTTGAGAAGGACCTGTATGTGCAAGTGAAGTATGTATGTATGTATATGCGAGAGAAGTATACATGTATATGCGAGAGAAGAATGCATGTATGTGCAAGTGAAGTATATATGTATGTGCAAGTGAAGTATATATGTATGTGTAAATGTTTAGTACCAGTATATATGTATGTGCAAGTGAAGTATATATGTATGCGCAAGTGCTTAGTAGCAGTATATATGTATGTGCAGGGGAAGTATTGAATTTTGGCTTAGGCAGCTTCTCATACCTTGTGGTATTTCAACTATAAACCGAACAGAAACATCCAAACGGTTCTCTCATCTGTTTTCTAAAAAATATGTCAGAAAAAGCACTGTATATGACATAACTGAGACTAGAGTATGTTTCTAACCTGTTACAATAGCTATGACAAGAATTAAATGCCACATAATAATGTGGGGTTAGCGCTGAAGTTGGCACATTGTGAAGAAACCTGTTCGTTATTGAGACTCCGCTAATACATCCACGTCTGTCAAAATAATATGTACTCACAGTCAGCTATCTTTCTCTGATTCGTCATCCAAAGGGTCCCAGCAATGAAATGGAGCATTATTTTCATTGGTAAAATCCATGTGTTATATGAAAATGATCAAAAACTCAATAAAACTTTACCTACAAACAGTCACCCAAATATTTCCAGACTTACGACCTTCAAGTCAGTGTTCTAGCCGCTGAATAGCTGTAAGCAGACACCTGATTCATCATTCATCATGGTGTTGCTGTTGTATGGAAGCAAATAAGAGACATAAGTCTTTGAACTTTAACAGCCACTGTTATTTGCTCTGAATTCACCCCATTGAAATTATTTTACTTCGGAAACCATGTATCTGAATTTATTTGTTTCGAATATACCTCTTTAAAATTTTAATATGAAAACTCTTGATTTCCATTTTAAAAATATTTTTAAATGGTCACAAATTCAGATACAAAAAAATCTACTTACAGAATTTCAGATAAAATAGATTCAGTTTGATTACATTTGATTGCTCAAATTCAGATCTCAAATATGAAGTAAAACATTTTCAAAGAATACATCAGTCTGATTCCACTGCTCAAATTAATAGCCATTTAGCTTCTTAAGAAATGAGAAACACATACAAAAATAAACGAATGAAAATGTGTTTTTATTTAAGTAAATTATAATTATATGGAAGACCAATACTCAAGTGATTGACATTTCCCACGAAACGCCCATAGAGCGACGAGTTTCAGGCTGGAGAGCGACGCGAGGCGTTCAATTTTGCTTTCTTCAAAAGCAGGTGTGAACCCAAGGTAAGACTGCTAGTGGTTTGTCCTGTGTGCTACTGCTTCAGCTAATTTCAGTCACTGAACTTGACTTACTGTACATGCTGCTTATCTGTGGATTTTGTGCTTTTACAATATTATTGTTGTATATTATCTAATAATATGTCTTGCTGTGAACATCCAATAAGTTTGTGCTCCAGTTGTTTAGGTAAGTGAAATTGTAATATGTTAGCAGGTGCAGATGTCTGTGTTAACTAGCTAACTACAGTACTAAGAATTAGCTCTGGGTTAGCCATCCAGTGACGCTAAACTGTGTTAACGATGCTAACTTAATGTTAGAATTTAACACAGAGTTAAATTAAGTTAGCAAATTTCCATTAACGAGGTTCCTTGGTTAGGTAAGGGTATAGAGTGGGTGAGCCGGGGTGCGACAGCCGCTTTCTCAGGTTGTGTGGAGCAACCGTGGTCGGTGAATCTTAGTTGGGGACACCAGGCTCACTTTTCCCACCGGACTGGGGGAAACCGAACTGTATCAAACAATGGGTTTGATGCGCTACACACCGTTTCATCCGGTCCCATCCCGAAAGTGAGCCCGACGTCCCCAATTAAGATCCACCCTGGTGTGGAGGCATTTACTATGTGCAGTCAGATGATCACAGATACAGTCCTCCACACAACCTGAGAAGCAGCAGTCGCACGTCTTCTGTGGCCTGTGGTCTTCCAACTACAGGTGGTTTTCAATTATTTTTAATTACTTTAGTTGTTAATTTAAATTATTGTGCTTTGTTATGTACATTTTATAAAGACTTGGTAGCATTTAGGGTTATAATATTTTTGTAGCTACAAAATGGTTTTGCATGTGGATGGAAAATTCCGTAAGGTTCCACAGTTAGGGCAGCGGATAATTAGATGTTTGACAGCGGCATCTCAGAATCGGTGTCTAGGTCTCGGCTGCTCGTGGTTTCAAGATTAAATGACCATTTTCATTATTTTGCGTCCTTACTACACTTCAAATGTGGGATGTTTAATAGAAATAGACATAGCAAAGGTAGAGACCAGCCAAGCTATGACAATAAATGTATATCAAACATCGACGTTTAATCTCACGATGCCTATCAGTGAAAGACGCACTGCCATCATCTCCATATTGTGCGCTTTCAGTGTTTTGCTTGCCCAAGATTTTTGTCGCCTTGTTGTTATAGCCAAAGATCATTAATTGTGTTTTTTTGCACCCACCCAGAAAACTCAACCTTGGAGTACCTGTCCTCACCAGCATGGGATTCTGGACTTTCTTTTCATTGATCACGGCATGGAAAGTCAACCCTGACTGTCTTACCTGGGGCCTCATTTATAAAAGTCTGCGGTGGATTTGCGTCAGAAGTGGCGTACGGACGAAATATGCGTACGCCAAGAAGAAATTCAGATTTATAAAACCGTGAGCACGAACGTCCTACGCCGTTTTCCCTTTATAAATCACAATCAACTCTAATATGTGGCACAGCTTTTGCGGCTACATGTCACGCCCTTATTTGCCCATAAATAGTCAGTGAAACGCCCCAAAATTAATATTAATTGATTGAGAAAGCATGGCAGACACGGAGGAAAACCAAAAAAGCAACTTCACTCAATGTGAAGTAGAAAATACTATTGGCGAGGTGGAAAAGAGGAGGAAAATGTTGTTTGAAGGGCAGAGTGTGCCTATTACCAATGCCGAAAAGGCGTTGGAGTGGCAAAAGGTTGCTGACGCTGTAAGAAAGTCGGACCGTGGCCGAAATATAAAGTGGTCAGATATCAGTCGATGTCAAAGCATCTAGCGCTTCATTGTGAAAGTGTGTCTGCCACAGGTGGGGGGAAATTGGTTACATTACAGCAACATGTCTGCATCACAAATTATTTTGACATTGGTGGAATGAAATGCTTTCGATTAATGAACGCTTTTCATTCTCATTCATTGTTCTTATCGCAACATGAGTGCATTCACTGATTACATTTGGGAAACCGGACATAGCTGCAAATTGACTGTTAACCGGCCGTGTACGGAAACGGAATGTAATTATGCTGCAGGCCTATTATACCGACTAACACACCTGGCATAACCCGGCTAAGGGTTGGCTGAGATATCCCTGACCTGTCAGTCAGTTCCATCTGGAAAGTGCCAGTCGTCAGAAATCCTGTTATTGGTGTTATGAAAGGTGCCAATAAATAATATACATTATTAGCCTATTATTATTATTAGGGGTCCAAGCCCGAAGGGGCTGGGAACCATCGTTGCAAAGCAACGCGGTTCACAGCTCCAGCAGGGCTGTAGAACCCTATTGTTTTTCTAAGGTTTCATATTATTATTCTTCCGGTAAAACCGATACTACAGCCTAAACCGTACATGATCGTGGGGTGCCATTTTCAGGACTGGTCCAGATCACCGCTGGGACCTTAGACAGAAAAATTCTGCCACTTCTACCACTAGGTGGCGCTATAGCAGAAAGAAACGTGTTTGCCTTTTTACCTCCCAAACCGTACATCGCATATAGAAGCTACACATATCCACGCGTTCCCTGAGTTCAGCTGAATCTTCTAAAATAGGCTTTCACTTTTTATGCGTGAAAAATAGCAATTTATTTTAAACCTACTTTTTCTAACTCCTCCTAGACCATGTGTCTGATCTGCATGAAATTTGGTATGTATGATCACCAGACTGACATGACAAAAAGTTATCAAAATAATTTTTATTGGATGAAAATTGCGTAAATTGCGCAAAAATACATTTGTATAGCTAGCTACTTAAGTATAAACTTAAAAAAAGCTATCATCGTAAAACTTTAGATTCTTGTTTGACATGACCATCTGAGGCTCCCCAACCAATTTTATGAAAATTGGCTACTAGGGGGCGCTATAACTACAAAAAGTTTATATCTCATCAACGGCTCATCTGATGTTTACCAAATTTTGAGGCTACCATCTAGGGCCACTCTTGAGGCCACCCCTACAGTGGGGTACTGATTCGTCAAAAGGGGCGTGGCATATGGGACCCAGTTTTAGATCTACCCCTTGTACTAATGTGAGTAACTTCAAATTTACAGTGTACATGCGCAATGGTTACTTGACCTCACATACCAAAATTACACATGTGGACCACTAGGTGGCGCTATAATGGTGAGAAACGTGTTTTGTGCCCATAACTCCCACATTACACATTGCACAATAGAAATCCTTATATCCAAGTGTACCTTGAACTGAGCTGAATCTGATGATATAGGACACGCCCATTTTTGATAACAGGATTTTTCACAATTTCGCACAATGCGCAAACCAACGTTTTTGAACTCGTCCTAGACCGTGCAACCGATCTACACGAAACTTGGTACCTAGCATCTCCAGACGGACCTGACCAAAAGTTATCAAAATAATTTTGCTACGTTAAACTATGCGCAATTGACGAACAAACAAATTTTCGTACCTAGCAACGAAATATGAACTTTATTATATTTCTGCCAAATTAAATGATACCATCAATAAACTTGAGATTGTTGTTCAATGTCCCAATGTGATGTTCTATACCAAATTTGGCGAAGATCGGCCGTTAGGGGGCGCTTAAATCAATATTTATTTGTTTTGGACAATAACTCAATACATTTAACTGGGATAATTGTGATTACAATATCGTTTCCGTAGTAAATGCTATCAACATGAAACTTTTGGTGCTTGTTTGGCATGCCGCTCTGAAGCTCTGTACCACATTTTTTGTCATTAAAAGGTGCTGTCGTCAGCGTAGAGCAGTTTTTGCCCATTTACTCAATCAATGTTAATGGGATATTTACAACGGTGATGTACCACAGAAATTGTAACTCACACCTCGATATTTTCTGACATTTGCCTCACCAACGTTATACTTTGGTGTCCGCTTTCCATAACGAGTATCCAAAAGTATGAGGTTTTTTAATGTGTCAGACATTATTGAAAATTTTATTTTAATCGTATAGGCTACAATTTGTTTCAAACAAAGAGAAGATAAATTCATAATTAATGTAATATGCTTTTATTTAGCAGATTTAATTGTGGTGTTCTATCTTAACCAATATTTCCTATATTTCTAAGCAGATGATCTATGTTATATTCTGATAAAATGCCAGTCGTTGGGGTTATTAGAGTACGCTGGATCATGTGCCTGTGTATCTGGCAAACTTTATTTCCTGTTTGGAGTGTGCAGTGTTAGAATTGGTTTGTTGCTAATCCAGTACAAAAGTATATTACAAAACAATACAAAACATTTTCAAATACAACTATTTATAATGTATACTCTTGGTAGCAGCCTAAACTAGTGACCTGACCTGAACAGTGAAAGGGAAATGGAACAAGGTTACAGAAAACATGTTGCTAAAAGTTTTATAAAATTGTTTCCTTTGGACAAATGTAGGTAACTCATTATTTGGTTCTGTTTTGTTTTGTTTAATGTATAAAAAACAATGTACAGACTAGACAGGCAGACATATACAAATTATTGCAGTCAATTGCTACAGAACCCTTGATTTTGCGAATCAGTGTTACCTTTAAGCCCTTTCCCTGTGCAATTGGGACAAATTGAAGCAAATGTCAGTTAATTCAAATACGCTTTCTGAATCATTAGCCACAGCTGTATGGCACTCCGATAACCTCTACTATCTGAAAACCTGTTTTCCGAATTACAGTGTACGGATTGACATACTGTGTGATGGCATTTTATCTGGTGGGTATTCCAGAAAGCAGGCTATGTGACATAACCGGGTAAATTGTTTTTCCCATTCTTTCCCTTTCACTGTTAACACTAAAATTACTAGTGCTGAGCCATTAATATAGGCAAAGAAAAAACTACTTGTGCACCTGCTTCTCCAGCGAGGGACTGTCTCTATCTAGTAACTGTGATACAGTTGCTGGATTCACATTGACAATGACCCACTGCTCATGCATTAGTAAAGTAGTAGGGAAGTTGACCAACTGTTTGCCAATACATGATTGAAAAGAGGCTACACAACCACATCGCTAACCAACACTGTCATAGTTTGCTAGCTTTTCTACTGACATCTTAACAAGGTAGCTAGCTACAGTAACTAATGTTAACAATGCATGTAGCTTAGCTACATAGTGCTTGTGCAACTAACTTCACAGCTTTTAGTCAATTAACAGTAGATACCTTACTCATAAGAGACAGATGGCGATAGCTGTTAAATGCACACTTATTAAATCAAACATCAGTTCATTCAAATGCGCATTTCAATGCAGCATAAAGTAGCAACCTAATCTGAACAGTGACTTTGGTTCCAATATTATAGGTTCTGCTTTTGTGGGCTCCGCGGGTCATCGGGGCGACTTGCACCAGGGGGGACTTGAAGGCTGATAATTGTAAGCATGGCTTTGTGACATCTTCATATTATTAATGAGAGGCAGTATTTCGATTTAGTTTACACAACGCTCTGCAGTTTCAGACAGATCTACAGAAGCCTACGTGTTTCATCCATCTGCCGACGGTGTCGCCATTTCTCATTTCACCCGTTTTTGTCCGTACGCCTTGGTCAGAGTTGTCGTGAAGGACCGCACATTGTCCCGTCAAGTTTGATTTTAATAAATCCCAATTATTGTGTAGAGAGCTGAGTATGTCTTCTTTTGTGCGTATGCCACGTTTATAAATGAGGCCCCAGGTGCCCAAAACTACGTCAAGAGCCTACCATTAACCAAGACCGTGACTCCTGAGAACTGATGTTACAATCATAGACTGTTATTTTACAAGTCATAGGTTGCCAGACAATCAATAGGAATCTATGTAGAGAAGTACATATTTGACTTAACAGTATATCTAGAGATTCAGCACAGCATATGTATGATTTGGTCTCATTTCCCACTACAACCTGAAGAAATAAATATATATTTTATAGCTCCATTAAATGAATATCTCTGTATATTTAATTTCTTCTAACAACTAACAATAGGCCTATATATCTCAATATTGTTTTTAAAAAGGTTAGCAAATGTGTACACAAATGTAAAAAAAGAATTAGAATTTCTTTATTGAAATTAGCTAATGAAAAGTTGCACTTTGTCTAATAGTTGATCAAAACACATACATTGTTTTGGAATGTTTACCTATGTTGATCTCTATTTATTTAATCCAAATGTATTTCCGGAAAAGAATCATGATCAATCATATATCGGATTTGTGATTAACGTATTTGAACATAACCTACATTATGCTACCATACCCTTTGTGCCTACATATACATCTTTACATTTAAGATTTGCTCTAATTTTGCTGCTCTGAGTTTATTTAAAACCGATCAGGGAAAAAAGGATGTAACTGCAGCAGTTTGCTGAAAGTGTCTGCTGGAGGCAACAGCTGTTTGAATTTTCGTTCACAGTACACTTCTGTTCCAATGCGTGATCGTGTGCTGGAAAAGTTTAGTTGTGTGAGTAGGCTACTGATCACTGTACCTCTGGCCGCAATCGTTTTAATGCAGTTATGCATGCACATGAAAGTCATGCATTAAGCATTTGATCTATTAAAAAAATAGTTAATCTAAAGTAGGCTATATTATCTTTATGCTTCACTGTTAACCATTATGAGACTGCTTCTTTAAAATGCCTAATACAGACGGGCAAGGCTGTTGAGGACTGATTAGTGGAGATGTTTTTCTTTTACATGCGTTTAACCTATACTAAGGACCGCTGTGGGGAAGGGAGCTCTACAGGAGAGCGACGGATGGCTGTTGTTTTTTAAGCATACACGCGCAGAAACACATTCGCACGATGAAGGCATTTTTCACATCTTGCTCAAAACAAAACTCTAATATACCGGCACCTCGATATTGTCCAGCCCTACAATACATTTTATTAGCTATTTGAGGTTTTTGACATGTATATTCATGAAATTATTGACAGACTTTAGTTATGTTTATTTATTGGAACATTAAAACATTAATTAAAAACGTTTTATCATGAACATAAATATAACCTGAGGGTTTCATCATCTTCCAAAGAATTTGTCGCAAAATTACAGAACGCTAAGGTGATGGGCATTCGCTGAATAGCAACCGATAGCAATGCTAAGTAGTATACTGGTAGCATTTAGCTTAGCTTCTTAGTCTTTGCTAACTTGCTAATGTCACACTTCGGTGGGCATGGCATCAGCAACCAGGCACCTCAGCTCCACCCACGCTCCACCTCTTTGACCATTTTTGGTTATCCGAGATTGACGTCAAGTGACGCGCTACCAAGATGGCGACGATAGTCTCCGCCCACAATGAGCTTCAAAAACGCTGTTCAGAAACCAATGGGTGACGTCACAGTCACACTGTCCATATCTTTCACAGTCTCTGGTTTTTAGCTAGATTTGATTTCTTTCTGAAATCGGTGACCAGGAGAACACGTTGCTAGCCATTAGGGCAGTAACGATACACCAAACTCACGATTCGGTTCGTATCACGATTTTTGACCCACGGTTCGATACAAACCTCGATTCTTTTTTTTTGGAGGGGGGTGAGATAAAAAATGATATTTTTAGTAAATAACATTTAAAAAGCCTGTATAAACTGACCAAAGTACAATATTAACTATGCTAATTATTAACAATATACCTAAGTAAAATAAATGAACAGCCAAAGCTATAACACTTATGTTGTCTTTGTAACAAAATACTGTTGAAAGACAAACGGAACTAAACTCCATTGTGGAGATGATTCAGGCATGTCGAAAATCGTTCTTCAATCAAGTTCTCTTACATTTACAAAATAAATTAAATGGCTTCTGTTTCACACTCGCGACCAGCAGTTCAAACTAATTAGAAGAAACTCCACAAACCCTGGCTGTTCAGTCGGAAGAAACTCGTTATTTTCGTTGCTTTGATGTACTGAGAGATGTGCGATTTAATACTGATCACAAGAAATATGTTTCAGTAAACAAAGCTGCAAGGACACAAATAAAATACCATAAACCAGGACCGGCTTTGCCGACAGGCGACACAGGCGGCGGCCTGGGGCGCCATCTGCTGGACGGGGCGCAAAATTGCAGAATAAAAAAAGAAGTTTAATTAAATGTATGTATCGTATTATGAAAGCTGTGCACACGCTGTACACTTTTACTGTGCACTGTCCACACACTGCTTGGATTTGTCTATTTCTTTTACTAGATTATACAATCCTAAAAAACGACTCTGACAGGCAGCTGTCAAACTCACGCGCGTTGCTCAGCAACCGGGAGTGGTGCGAAAATATCTGACAGCTGGTTTTAGCGCTTTAAATGCGCTTTAAACGCCCCTTGGCGGTTGTAGGCTATAAATGATAATATATTATATAATTATTCACATGATGAAGAACCACATTTGCTTTTACTCTTAATGCCGACCTTTATTGCACGATTTTCTGAGTTAGATAAAAAACAACTATATTAATATTAATCAATCTCTCTTCCTCGTGCACTCGCTCGTTGAGTAGACTGCATACTTATACATATTGTGCATGCGTTTTGGGGACTGTTCTTGTGTGTACTAGGAAATAGATTACTGCTTCTATCCCTGTTAATTCCACATATATACTCGAAAACGTCAAGGTTTCTGCCCTGTCATTTGCTACAGCTCCTCACTGGTTTCACAAAAATATCAATCATGCCAGAAAAAAATCGGGGAGTCTGGGGCAATTCAAAGACTAGCAAAGATATGAACTGTTCATACTTTGGTGATGGGAGCTGTTTTTTGGCGTGGGAGGTTTGTCGCTGACCATAAAAAATTTGTCTGGGACAGCTATATCATCACTAAACTCAAATATTACATGGCTTAAATGTTAAATAGAGGAGCTGTTTTGTTAGCATAATCAGGAACTGCATTTTGCCTTGTAAGGTTTTACTGCGGTTTCAGCTGTAATATGAGTCCTATAAGATGTCTATAGTTTGTTTTACGTTACATTTTAACCTCTTAAGCCTCGCCCCCTAATTGCCAAATTCTGCCTAAAAAAACATACCCAAAGTTAAACTCTTGTTACACTGGACCTGTGTAACGTTCAGGTAGGACAGGTCAATGGAGAGAGTTCTGAAATGTTTATTTTGTACTACAGATATATGTTGATAGGCATACACTCAATAATCCGGAGTAAGCAAGACAGAAATCCAAAAATCAACAACAGTAGTAGCAGAGGTCGGTACACCAGAGAGGAAATCGAACAGGCAGGGCAATCCACCGGCAGGCGATGTAGACAGGCTGGGAATAGGCTTGAAGGCGGGTAGTCAGACGAGCACGGGGTCGAGGCACGGAAACAGGT
>JACXGM010020937.1:0-17525 GCA_016801145.1 Umbra pygmaea | reverse complement strand
AGATGATGTGGTCCTGATGGCATCATCGGCCTGTGACCTTCAGCACTCACTGGATCGGTTCGCAGCCGAGTGTGTAGCGGCTGGGATGAGGATCAGCACCTCTAAATCTGAGGCCATGGTTCTCAGCAGGAAACCGATGGAGTGCCTACTCCAGGTAGGGAATGAGTCCTTAC
Source organism: Umbra pygmaea (assembly GCA_016801145.1). Taxonomy (NCBI): domain Eukaryota; kingdom Metazoa; phylum Chordata; class Actinopteri; order Esociformes; family Umbridae; genus Umbra; species Umbra pygmaea. The sequence goes on along the minus strand of JACXGM010020937.1, from coordinate 17,352 downwards.
CCCAAGTGAAGGAGTTCAAATACCTTGGGGTCTTGTTTGCGAGTGAGGGAACAATGGAACGGGAGATTGGTCGGAGAATAGGCGCAGCAGGGGCGGTACTACACTCATTGTATCGCACTGTTGTGACGAAAAGAGAGCTGAGTCAGAAGGCAAAGCTCTCAATCTACCGGGCAGTCTTTGTTCCTACCCTCACCTATGGTCATGAAGGCTGGGTCATGACCGAAAGAACGAGATCCAGGGTACAAGCGGCCGAAATGGGTTTCCTCAGGAGGGTGGCGGGTGTCTCCTTTAGAGATAGGGTGAGAAGCTCAGTCATCCGTGAGGTTCTCAGAGTAGAGCCGCTGCTCCTTTGTGTCGAAAGGAGCCAGTTGAGGTGGTTTGGGCATCTGGTAAGGATGCCCCCTGGGCGCCTCCCTAGGGAGGTGTTCCAGGCACGTCCAGCTGGGAGGAGGCCTCGGGGAAGACCCAGGACTAGGTGGCGAGATTATATCTCCAACCTGGCTTGGGAATGCCTCGGGATCCCCCAGTCGGAGCTGGTTAATGTGGCTCGGGAAAAGGATGTTTGGGGTCCCCTGCTGGAGCTGCTGCCCCCGCGAACCGATCACGGATAAGCGGATGAAGATGGATGGATGGATGGAGTTAACCTTGGTGCCGAAGACACAGAACACTGTCATACTCTACTGCTAATACAAAGCCTTTGTCAGTAATTATTATCACAAATGCCTATCCATCATCCCACATCCTCCTCAATGAACATACTCTTTATGAATTTCCAGTTACATTTATATTATTAGAAGAGGTTTTGCACCAAATAGTGTTTTTAGATTGGTGGATTTATGACCAGCATTTGGTTACTCAGCCATTCCGAACACTTTGTCAAGTCACAGTGAGCTCACTGGCTTTTTGTGCTGTCATGTTGACTAATGAGTCTAATACCTTACATCTGCATCCATGTGGCAAGTTTCACATATAGAAATGGAAAAGTAACAGGTCAAGGCCTCTGCCCTGAGGGGCACTGCACTTTAAATATTACTGCCATTAAAACTTCATTTAAAGAATACTCTGAGGTCTACTGCATAAGTAGCTCCCCAAAGCATGGAACGGCAGGTGATGTAGTTTTTTGTTTCATGACAACAATTTAGGATCAACCTTACAAAAAGCTGCAGTGAAATCTCCACAGCTCCAACTATTATTTTATTATCAGTTTTTTTGTCTTCAGTCAACAGTTAGTACAATACAATTAAGGGCCCTTCTCTATATGATATATATATATTCTCTATATCTGAGAGATAGACGTTCACTTGTTCTATGAAAACTGTCTACACTTTATTTGGTCAAATTCTCACCAGTCATCCAAGAGTAGGAAACATACTCACTGGGCAGCTGTTACTGTCTGAAATGGTATCTTTACAACTCAGGAACATCAAATGTGTAAATAAGATATTAATAGCATACAACATATAATAAATGGATCATAAATGAATGCTTTAAATTACACCTCAATTGTCTACCAACTAAATCAAGATAGCATAACCCTGACTAGTAATTTGCCCTTTTTATGAGCTCCTATACACCAGTACTAGAGCAAAGCTGAAATGCTCTTGAAATATTTAAATCACAATAACATTGATTTCTGGAGTCAATAGTAGTCACTTACAGCCTTGAGACAGAACTCCAACGCCCTTCTTCCCTATTGAAATAACCACATGATGATTGTGCATTTCTAATGTCCTTACTAGTGAATAGCCCCACCAACTGATGTGAGTGTTCTTGAGTGTCCTCCATTTGACAAAAATGTTTTTGTAATTTAGCTGACAATCTTATCCAGAGTGATGGTTCATGCATTACGTTTAAGCCGGCTCAGTGTGACGGCTACTTATCAGAGTCATAGTAAAAGAAAAACATGTACTGAGCTAATAAAGTAATAGGTTTTCAAATGATTTCTGAAGATTTAACTGGTCTCTGCTCTTATAGCTTCAATGAGAAAACATCATAGAGAATTACAGTGCTAGGATATGGAGCAGCTTAGCCTGGGCTGAGTGGCACTGCACACTCCTACTTGGGCTTACCACCCTAGTTAATGATTGGTTCAATTTATACAAGTTTTAAGGCAGGATGACCTCCTAATCAGACCTCATTCCAGGAATTCCAGGACAACTCATTATACGTGGGTAAAGTGTGAGCCTGGAATGTTATGCAATAAAATCTAATTATTCAAATGTGTAGGACAGAACATTCAAACAGCTGTTGCCTCTCTCAGCATAAGTTCTGGAATAATCAGAGATGTCCATTCAAGGATGGGCCAAATACACATCTCTAGTTGCTGGCCATTTATCCTGCTCTCTTAGACCTTGTTCTGAACTCCCTTCCAGAAGCGTCATGCACCTATTTTTTTAATGGGGCACAGTGTGCACAACACACGGACACATGTGCCCACAAATACAAATAATAAAAGAAAAATCCATTTGGCTCAAAAATCTGAGGGGGCATGACACCTCTGCTACCTTCTATTCAATAATTCCTGGTTTTACTATAACACTATCCATGGTGCTGAAATCAAGATTTTACTCCACTAATGCTGTCCATGGTTCTGAAATGAACACTGCTGTGAACTGCTCCCTTAGCGTGTGTCCTTTACCCTGTTGGTGACTGCACTAATGAAAAAGCAAGTATCAACCAAGTCCACCTACCTGTAACTATACTACTAGATGAAACATGAGATGAAACGCCTAATCCCTTTATATAATAAATTGCTAAGCTACAGAGATAAAATTTGGAGCTGAATTGTATAATCCTACCCATGTTTCTGTCCCCACATACAGTATCTACACCTCGTTCCAAATTATTATGCAAATTGGAATTAAGTGTCATAAACATTAAATATTTTGTTTTTGAATCAAACACATGGATGGTATTGTGTCTCCGGGCTCTTTGGATCACTGAAATCAATTTCAAACACATGTGATAATTAGTTTGCCAGGTGAGCCCAATTAAAGGAAAACTCTTTAGACTGATGGTTTGAAAACATTAGATATTTCATGAAAACTTAAAGATGCAGTAGGTATTTTACATGTATTTTCATGTAAAATAAAATGTTTGGTCTATATAAACATGGTGTCCAAGTAAAAAAAATATATTTAACCAGGTAAGCACGTTGAGAACAGTTTCTCATTTTAAACAAAAGCGCCATGGTGCAGAAAACATAGAGTTACACATGAATACACAACAAGTACAGAAAATAAAATAAAAAAAGAACACATTGTGCAGATCTTCAGATTGATAAGAGGTGTTACCATTAGTGAATTGAAACAAACTGATTCCCCTCTGTGTTATACATGAGTTGCAGTTATGGGAAAGACCTCAGGATGTCGACCCCGATGGAAGCACTGTTTGCCAGCTCATCCTGTATTGAGCGTGGTGTGTACCTTTCTGATCGGTGAGTAAATGCAAAATGCATAGCAATTAGCTATACAGTCTATGAAACTTTATTTTGGTACTTTAGCTAAAGGAATCTTTGGGAAGTTTTTTTGTAATAATGTGGCCATTATTATTTAAAAGACATTTGTACAGTTTATGAAAGGTAAGTGTAAAGATGAAAGATGTGATCTGTGTACTTGGCAAATGTAAATGTTTTGTGATGTGTGTAACTAGAAATCAGGTATGTTAAAATGAAGCCACTTATTTTCAGAAGTGAACTTGCAGCTTCCAAAAACAAGTCTAAAACATGAATGATTCATAAAACTAACACTACTTTACAGACCTCCAAAGTGCCATTTTGCAGAGAATATTGCGATCTCAAGTGGATGCCAAGGACCTGTAACTAGTGCAACCCCTGTCAGGTGTCCCACCCTCAACCACTCAGGAGCTCCTAAAATTAACAGAGGTTCAGGTATGTAGCAGAGTTTCAGGTGTGTAAATTGTGTATTCGTCAGCTGTATAAGGTGAATTTGTTTCTCAAAGTCCGGGATGATCAAAATAATGTTAACAAATACATTAAAATAGGGGGGCCACGAGGCGTAGTGGGGCTAAGTTGCTGCATTTCAGGATAGTCTGTCATGGATACTAAAATGTTCCCCTACATGGGCTGGAGTCTGCTGGTTTTCTATTCTACCTATTGATTCATTGCACCCACCTGGTGTTACAAGTCTAAATAAATGCTCAATTAGAGAGTTGTAATGAAAACATGGAGTGGACCTGGATTCGAGGGCCAGATTTGAGTATGAGGGGTCTAATTCATAACAGTCACTGGTTCAAGCCTGTCTATGATGTATCTGACTTTGCCCGGACGCCCAGCATGAGACAGCCCAAATAATCACAGTGCTGCCCAGGGATACATAAACCAGATTATTTACATTGCCACGTCGCTCTCCAGTGACTCCATGTTTGCAGATCAGGCGCCTGTAAATTCAATAGTAGAAGTATAGATGGTGAGTGTAATCATCCCGTACATGAGCTGACTAATAACTCATCATCCCGTATCTGTCTAAGGAGTTGGGGAGGGTTAGTGGGAATTGGACATGGTCAATTGGGAGGAGAAAGAAAATAGGTGAAAATCCCTCCAAAAAGTATCTGAATGGATAAAAACTGATCATTTTAATTTTCTCACTTTTACCAAAGTCAAACAATTCCACAATGAACTGCAAGATGATAACCACTCGTATGGCTCTGGGCAGGTTCCATAGCTCAGCTGAACGTGTCATTTTGTCCTCACTGCGCTCGCTGGAGACTCTGACAACACCAGGAGATGTCGGAAGACAAGTAAGGTCTTCGTTGAGGCCAGCTGCATGAGCCACGGCTTGTTCCAGCAACTCAGGTTAACTGATCGATCCCAAAATATTGATACTACGTCTTATTTTTAAAGATCATTACTAGAGATAATAGGATCGATACAACTTTCAGTTTCTTTCTTCTAAACATTTCATCAAAGAACAGCAATGCTACACTGTGCGAACAACGTCCCGTCGTCATGAACACATCTGAAGTGCCTCTCCAACTCCACTGCTGTTGCTTGTGAGTAGTTGTCACTCAAACAACTAACATAGTGGACGCACACACACAGCGCCCCCTGCTGCACACCCTGACTACCAGCACCAATCGCAAATCCAACACATAATAGTCTTAGCTAGACTGCGCAAACCCAGATTTGATTCTTAAAAGATTGAGCTTGGTCTGGTGATAGCCAGACTAAGTTTTAGCACTTTTTTACGAAGTCTCACAGCTGGCAGGCAGAAATTCTACCACTGTAAAATCTGCCAATGCACTGAGATAATTTGACTTCCTGTATGTTTGAAAATTAGACAAAAACAAGGTAAAAAGTCATAATTAGTAAATAAGTCTTAAAGTAAGATAAAATATTTAAAATGATAAATACAATATAAGTATTCTTGTTCAGATTAGTTATTTTTGCAGTGTGATTGCAAATAATTTTGGTCTTGTAAATGTATTCAGATTTAGCCTATTAATGATGCATTCACCTCATAAATCATGACACACTACTATCCCATACTACTAACTGAGAACAATTTTACATTTAAAATGGAGACCTGGCAAGATATACTGTAGTGCCAAGGTGCAAATACATACATTTACACATGAAATACACAACAATAAAAACAGAATAAAAAAATAAAAATAAAACAGGAATACAGGGTGCAGCATAAGTGAAAGTACATAAGCCGCTTTTAATAAACAAAAGTATCGTATCGGTATTCATATCGACAATACTGGCCCTGTATTACTTTGTATCGGATCAAACCCAAATTTTGTAGTATCGCCCACCCCTAGTTTCCTGTGTCTCACTTCAGGGGCTGCATCAGGTCGCACTGCACAGATGTCGGCCACGCCACTTCCTCTAACCCCACTTGCGGCATTATTTAGAAGATGCGGCGGCGGTGAGTTAGCATAAACGACAAAAAAAACAAAATTATATCTGACACAGAGAAAGCGACCGATGGCCATCCCTGGCAAAATGTTGTTTTTTTCTATACTACTAGGTACTTATACTATATTGACTGGGTAAAATAGAATAGCATTACTGAAAAGAGACTAAAATACAATTTTCATTGACTAAAACTAGACTAAATGTCATCTGTTTTTGTCGACTAAAACTAAACTAAAATAGCCATGTATAATTCCTAAACTAAAATAAGACTAAAATACTCAAAGTTTTAGTCAACTGAGACTAAAAAGAGTATGAACGTGACTAAAATTAATAGAAACTATAATGACAGTTTGACACAAAGACTAGACTAAAACTAAAATTATAACAGGCCGCCAAAAACAACACTAGTAGGCCCTCAATGGTTGAGACTTGATTATCCAGCACATGCCACAGATGCTTGATTGGATTGTGATCTGGGTCATTTGAAGACTCGTTGTTGTGTTCCTCAAACCATTCCTAAAAAATTTTTGCTTTGTGTTAGGGCGCATTATTCTGCTGAAAGAGGCCAATGCCATCAGGGAATATCGTTTCCCTGAAATGGTGTACATGGTCTGCAAAAATGCTTAGATGACATGTCAAAATAACATCCACATGAATGGCAGGATGCAAGTTTTCCCAGCAAAATATTGGCCAAAGCATCACAATGCCTCCGCCGGCTTGCCTTCTTCAGATAGTGCATCCTGGTGCCATGTGTTCCCAAGGTAAGCGATGCGTATGCACCCGGCCATCCTTGTCCATCCATTCAGGTCACCTTCTTCCATTGCTCCGTGGTCTAGTTCTGATGCTCTCGTGACCATTGTAGGTGCTTTCGGCAGTGGACAGGGGTCAGCATGGGCACCCTAGCTGTTCTGAGGCTACTCAGCCCCACATGCAACAAACGGCAATGCACTGTGTTCTGACACCTATTAACCAGCATTAACCTGTTCAGCAATTTTACTGTAGCTTGTCTGTTGGCTCAGACCACGCAGGCCAACCATCACTCCCCACATGCATCAATGAGTCTTGGCCACCCATGAACCTGTTGCCAGTTCACAGCTGTAATGCTGGGCTTGTGGTTTAAATTCACATGGAAGACCAGTAGAGAAAAATTGTATACCTGAAGATGCTGGATATCAGCATCTGTTAAATGACTAAATGCTCTGGCTATTGCCAGTTTGGCCACTGAATATATAGTACTACTGTATATCTGAACTGAACACGGCTGTAACATATTTGATAATCAGATCTACAAGATGCCAGCCTACCCTAAACTAAACCCTATCCTAGCAATGGCCAAATTAGAGAGAGGTGTCACGTTTTTTAAAGGGACATTACAAAAACACAAAACTACATGCAATGCACTGACATATTAAACACCAACTAAACAGAATATATACATGAATACTAAATACATAATGGAGTCCAGTCTCAGTTCTGTTAATGCCAGTCCTCTCTAGGGTGGGCGTTACAAGTTCTTTACAACCTATAAAATGTTTTGATACTCTGTTGTGCATAATAATTTAGAACAGTGCATTTATTTTTTGAAAAAAATACTGTTTTCATTGGGTGGTTTGTTAAATGAAATTTGACCTAAACCGTAACCTTGGAGACTTGAAAATTACACTCACTGTCATTTTCATCAACTATATAGGAAAATCATTTTAAAATATAATTTGCATGATAATTTGGAACGTGGTGTATATTCTTATGAAAATATTAATATTAATATATTCCCTTTTTCCTCAGCAGTGAATGTGCTGAGGAGATATGCTAGGAAAGATTACTAGAGAGTAGTGAGAATCGAACTGACTTTGTAGATATTTTAATATCTATAAATCTGACTCCATATGTATTGACATTAAATATGCGAGTGATTCTGGGCTTCCCAATCTGTGTTGCTTGAATTCCTCTAGCTAGCTAGGCTAGTTGTTCCAAGCAGCGCACTTATGTCCTTTGTCCAGGGCTGTTCCCGTTTCGCTGAATCCCCATCTACTGGCGGCAATCAGAGTCTGTACCTTGGCTCTGGCATACTGGTCAGGAATGTAGCTCTTGGGTGGCTGCACTGCTCTGGGCCGCGCCGCCCTGCCGAACTATGTTACCTTCTTGAGCCGGTGTTCAAGAACTGCTAGTTACAGCTCCTCGACTCAGTGAGGACAAGTTAGAAACCCAGCCGCTTGCTAGAAATGTGTGCACGCATGTATGATAAGAGCAGAACCTAAGGGTGATGCAGATAATAGGCTAACAATGATTTCCTGATATTTCCACCAGAGATATTCTTTGGAATAAACTTGGAATGTCTCAAACAGAGCTCGGTTCAAAGTAATAACATTTAATTTCAATTAAAGTGCATAAAATTACAACACTTTGACCGGACACTGAATATCACAAATTACAATACCAAGAATAATGTCATCCTACAATCCAAATCCAAGCATCTTGCACTCTCACCCGTAAAGCTGCCTCTGTATGTTTTGCACACTCAATTTCCCACAGTGTTGGTCATTATGCCACCTATTTTATTGTTATTTCTGCACTGCCAGAAATTTGTATTCCGATTACTCTACTTCTCTCTCTCAGTCCGTATTTTACACTGATTGTATAGTATACTGCCAAACGAGGCCGGTGGTAGCAATGCATAGGGGTGGGCTCAGTCTACCCAAATGTGCGTCTTGCCCAGCCAATCAAAAGTTGAGAAAGCTTTTTTTAAAATAACACAGAAAATAAAAGTCAGTATCATTTCTGATTGGGTGGGCAGCCTACAGCAAAACCTCAAAAAGTTGTCAGGCTGTCAGTCAAATCAGGTTGTTGTGTGTACAGGGCCAGTTCTAGCTGGGTGCAAACACTGTTCGCCTGGCATCACTATATAATGCCAGCAACACAAACTCAGATTTTTCTTTTCAAAATAATAAAGCTCGTAATTCATTACAATAATCGTTGTTACCGTATTTCCTCAAATAAAGACCGGGGCCTTTATTTACCTCTACTGTAGAAGGCAACCAGCTTTTATTTGAAGCAGGATTTTGTTAGAGGCAGGACTTTATTTCTAATTCCCTCTGCTTGATAAGTATAATTGGCTATATTTTAATGTCAATCCTTGTTCCAGTTTGCCTTTTATTGCTGCATTACGTTGTTAACGCAATCTCAACACTTTTTTTTGAAGATTCAATCCCTTGCACTGAATGGGAGCCATGTTATTTCCAATGTAGTTACTGCCATCTACATGTACGTTAATACAAACGACACCAAGCTGAGTAATACATACAGCCGCATTGTGATACTATTTCCTGCTCCCGCGAGCTGCCATTCCGTAAATGTTCCGTCCAACCCAAGTTTCGACTACCCTGAGTTAGCATTTCAACCTGGTAGTAAGTAGCGTCACTTGGGCTAAATTAGGTTTGGAACAATAACCTACGGAATGGCAGTTCGCAGGAGCAGTGAGTATCGCTGCTTTAGATTAAGTACCATAACCCGAAAATAGCATTAATATATTGTTGAATCTATTAAAGTGATAGAAATCTACATTACACACATTATATGAAAGGCACCTAGGAGATTATCCACACGTAATATTCTCACGGCCTTTATTTAAGACCGGTCTTTATTTATCCATGTTGACCATGCCCCCGGGCCCTATCAGAGGCCTGGCCTTTATTTCACTACCGGTTTTTATTTGAGGAATTACGGTAATTCATTTTAAACATCAACTACATGCATTTTTAAACAATAAATTGGTAACACTTTATTTAATGCCCATATGCATAATGCATTGTAAATGTACTCATAATGTAGTAATAATGCATTATAAGTATAGTTATAGACACTCATGAACAATCATAATCCTGTATACAAATGTTCATAATGCATTATAAGTATAATCATAATCACTTATAATGTAAAACAACATAGTGATTTATACAGCGTTACAATGGTCCTCTGCGTGAATCATTGCAGCAATTTATCATTACTGCATTATTATCACTTATGATGTGTTATAGCACTTATAAGACACTATAAAGTAATCTTTGGTTGCTTTAGGTAAAGTGATGAAATGCCTATGGCAGATATAATACATGTGGTGATTTTCGTATGCTTTAAGTGAAGTCAAACAAATAAATAAAAAAACAACAAAAAGCTGTTATTTTTTTGCTCTGCTTTATTAAAGAACCTGAATAACACACATTGCCACATAATGCTGCAGTTGGCAATTTGGCCCTCACAATACACAAACATCAAAACAGTTCCCAAAATTTTTCTGCTAATCCTAAGAACATTTGGGAATCTAACCCATAACTTCATAGCCTTACTATGCTTAGACATATTTCAGTTAGTGCTAAGTATGACGAAGAATCTGCAACCATTTGCCTCAAGTCGGGCCGCATCGCCTTTGTCTTTGGGCAAGAAATGGCTCTAGAACACACCGCTCTAACAGATCCGAAGGCCAAGCACCACCTATGTTGTGTACATGCATGAGAGGAACTATCTCTCCATACCATCAGGCGGAGGTAATCTGTTCTCTTCGATCAAAAAAAGCGGACACCGGAAGCTCAGCATCAATGCGAATATATAAACGAACAATGTCCAAAACGTTACTGCCGTTCGGAGCCCTCAGTCTTTTGTTGGTCGAAGAGCAAGAGAAGAAGCGGAGGCAACAAATATAAAGGAATCATGGTTAAATCATGGATTCTACAGTGGCAGACTCAAGGGGCTTTTCCAAACCTGTGTCATGAGCTCGAGTTGAATGAAACTTCGCTCAGCTCTTCCACACTCAGTTCCACACACTGAAGCAACTTCTCAGTCCAATTATAAGACAGGAAAACACAAACTACTGGGACAGCATCTCCGTTGGGGAATGTTTGGTGATAACACTGCGCTTCTTGTGTTTCGGGTCTTACATCAGACACCCTCACCCGGCCGACCCAGCCGGGGGTGATCAGGCCCCGACTTGTGTCCAGGTAGGGTGCTACGCCACGCGTCTCCCCTCCTTAACCAGAGCCAGGGGTCCCAGGTCGTCCACCTGGTGGTGGTCCTCGGGGAAAGGGTACTGTCAGGACCCCGGCCCCTTGAACCTGTTTCCCCTTTCCTTGTGTTTCTATCCCCTGATCCTGGTTCCCTTGTGTGTGCAATTGGTCTGTCTCTATGTTTGTTTGTCTTCACCATGTTCCCTAATACCAGTTCCTGTATTCCCTGCCCTCCTGAAGGCACCATTCCTATTACCGCTGATCCTGAGCAGCTGTTCCATCTGCCGTACCTGAGGCTGATTCCTTCCTTTTCTTTATTAGGGAGGTGTTGGTAAGCAGTCCCTTCGACATTATTGTACTGCCAAGTGCGTTCTCAGTGTGATTCTAGTCTTATTAATTGTCTAGTCATTCTAGTCAGTTCTGAGTTCCTGTTTTCTAAGTTTTGTAGTCTGTTATGCCTGGTTACTCATCTTGCTATTTCCATTTGCACTCCAGGACCAATTCATTTGTCCACCCGTACACTCTAACTGGTAACCCCTCTGCTATGGGCTTCCTGAACCACCTGTCTGCCGTCTCATCCCAAGCTTCAGTGTCTATCCGTCTGCCACACCAACTCCATGTGCCAGAACCCTACCAGCCTGCCACCCTGCTCCGTGTGACATCTGTCCACAACCAAGCCAAACTGCTTCAGCCTCATCACCCAAGCCATCACTTTACAACTGTTCTGTCTCTCTCCCCATATCATCTCTACACTTCCCATACCGTTCTGTTACCAACCATCAACTAATCCAACTGTACAAAAAAAATGTATGCAAACGTTTAGGCACCCCTGACAATTTCCATGATTGTCATTTATAAATATTTGGGTGTTTGGATCAGCAATTTCATTTTGATCTATCAAATATCTGAAGGACACAGTAATATGTCAGTGAAATGACGTTTATTGGATGAACAGAAAATTGCACATAAGCATCAAAACAAAATGAGTCCTTGCAAAACATCTCCAGTTCAGTTAGGTTTGATGGTTGTCGAACATGGACAGCCTGCTTCAAATCACTTCACAGATTTTCAATGATATTCATGTATGGGGACTAGGATGGAAATTCCAGAACATTGTACTTGTTATTCTCAAAAAATGCCAGAGTAAATTTTGAGCAGTGTTTTGGGTCGTTGTATTGTTGAAATATCCAGCCCCGGCATAACTTCAACTTTGTGACTGATTCCTCTACATTATTCTCGAGTATCTGCTGATATTGAATGGAATCCATGCAACCCTCAACTTTAACAAGATTCCAAGTACCAGCACTGGCCACACAGCCCCACAGCATGATAGAACCTCCCCCAAATTATACTGTGGGTAGCAAGTGTTTGTCTTTGTTTTCAAACAATCTTTGTTTTCAGGTCATTTGAGAGTTGTTTTGAGGCCCCCATGTTGCCACTCTTCAGAGAAGAGTCAAAGAGAACAACAACTTGCAATTGGCCACCTTAAATACCTTTTCTCATGATTGGATGCACCTGTCTATGAAGTTCAAGGCTTAATGAGCTCACAAAACCAATTGTGTGTTCTAATTAATCAGTGCTAGGTACAGTAGTTACAGGTATTCAAATCAACAAAATGGCAAGGGTGCCCACAATTATGCACCTGTCTAACTTTGGTTTGATGCATATTGCACATTTTCTGTTAATCCAATGAACCCCATTTCACTACCGAAATATTACTATGTCTTTCAGTTCTTTGATAGATCTAAATGAAATTGCTTATCCAAACAACAACAACAACAACAATCTTTATTTATAAAGCATATTTAACACAATACAAATACATCCAAAGTGCTGTACATAATGCGTATCAGGACTACACTACAAAAAACAACAATTTCAAGTTTCCAAAAGCTAAAGAATAATTTAAAAATAGATTTAAAAATGTCCAATGAAGGAGCAGACCTCACACAATAAGGGAGAGCATTGCAAAGCTAGGATATGCAAACACCCAATTATTTATAAATGAAAATCATGGAAATTGTAGGTGTTGCCTAAACTTTTGAATATGACTGTATATACTGTATATACTAAAACTACAGACATGGATATACTGTCTGACTATAGACAATAAATAAATGTTCTAAATTGGCCCTGTATATATTGTATATAGTTACACTGAATTATGACTACAGACATGGATATATGACTAGTACAGATAATAAATAAATGTTCTAAATTGGGCTTGTGTTTACTGTATATAGTTACATATCCAACCTCTGGGCTACCTACCGCCCACCAATTATTTTTTTAAACCCTACTGTAGGTGAAAGGCTTGTTTATTTTTCTATTATAATTCTTCGATTGTAAAGACTGAGGTCAAGGAGAAATTGTACTTGCAATGCTATATCAGGAGATTTGTTGTCTGGCTGTGTGGTGTCTTTGTTGTGGTTTCTCTCATGTGGTTATCCATCTATGTATGTGTGGCTACTTGCACTCTCCCATATACACACTTGTTTTGCGTGTCTGTGCCAATGTATTGTGTGTGTTTTGTTTCTCTGTTATGTGTGTTATGTATTAATGTGTGTATTCATTTCTGTGTGTGTGTACATGTGTGTGTGCGTCTCTGTGTGTGTTTCTGTGTTTGTGTGTATGTTTCTGTGTGTGTTTCTGTGTGAGTGTATTTGTGTGTGTGTGTGTGTGTGTGTGTGTGTGTGTGTGTGTGTGTGTGTGTGTGTGTGTGTGTGTGTGTGTGTGTGTGTGTGTGTGTGTGTGTGTGTGTGTGTGTGTGTGTGTGTGTTTGTGTGTAATGATGTGTAATTAACTAATATAGCAGGCTAGAACTGGCCTTTCTGCCATGTCACTTGACATACATATTATCTACAGTACCTCTATATGCAGACATTTGGTGCACTACCTGTATATATTCTTACATTGTATATTCTGAAGATCTGCTCACTGTATTCGTGCTGTTATTATTATCTTTGTTATTCTGTACTTCATTGTTGTGTAATTCATGTGTAACATCATGTCTTCTGCCCCTCAGTGCTTTTATCTTGGCCAGGTTGCCGTTTGAAATGAGAAACCCTAAATAAAGGTTAAATAAAATAAAAATAGAGAAGCAAAATTACAAGAACAGTGCAAGAACAATGTAAGTTTCACAAAAAGATTGTGGTCCGACCATTCAACCAAGTGTCACCACTCTTTTCCCATATTTTGCACAACAGGAACACAGAAAAAGGGACAAGCACACTGGAGCAAGCACCAAACAAGGGCTAACAAATCTCCAAGCTGCACCAGCCCTGCTTCCACCCAGAGCTCTGCTCTAACCCTCTGCCTTCTGTAGCCTCACAAAGTCCTGACTGAATAGCTGAGTCATTCCAGCAAACCCACTAAACCACTACAAGTGGGATCACAAAATTCAACAGTTATAAAGAAAATTGACCAGCCACAGCTCATTAAGAGTTGGTGTGTGTAAAACAGGAAATTCAAAATCATCGACAGAAGAGGCTCATTCATCAGGGTGACTGGGGACCAACATCACCAGGTCGAGGTGCGATCTGAGCTGCCACACAAGACAAATAACATAGGTAGAGTGTGGAGATTTGCTGTCGTGACACAAACCCTCCCCCAAAATCAGGAGCAGGAATGTTATTTGTTTACGTTCAACATGACCTTTCATTGGCTTTCACATACAGACTGTGCTGTATACAGTGGGATTATGGTTATAAAGTGATTTCTACAGGTTCAGAGGGGACATGATCACAGCCAATCACTGAAGGAGTGGCAAACCTCCCCCTGCATTATAAGCTGATGATGCATGAGTGACATCAAGCCAAATGGGGATAGTGCCTATTTTTGTTGCCCAATAGTGTGTATACAATTTGGGAGAGGTAGTCTTCACTTTCTTGCATTATTAGAGATGCTTTTTTAATACAATCCCACATGAATCATTTAACCATTGACTCCAGTTGATAATAAAAGGATGTACAGTCGTGGTCAAATGTTTTGAGAATGTCACAAATACTAATTTTCACAAAATCTGCTGCCTCAGTGTTGATGACGGCAAATTGCATATACTCCAGAATGTCATGATGAGTGATCAGATGAATTGCAAAGTCCCTCTTCGCCATGAAAATGAATTTAATCCCAAAAAATATTCCACTGCATTTCAGCCCTGCCACAAAAGGGCCAGCTGCCATCATGTCCGTGATTGGCTCATTAACACAGGTGAGAGTGTTGACGAGGTCAAGGCTGGAGATCACTCTGTCATGCTGACTAAGTTAGAATAACAGACTGGAAGCTTTAAAAGCAGGGTGGTGCTTCAAATCATTGTTCTTCCATCAACCATGGTTACCTGCAATAAAACATGTGCTTTCATCATTGCTTTCCACAAAAATAACTTTACAGGCAAGGATATTGCTGCTAGTAAGATTGCACATAAATCAATAATTTATCAGTTCATCAAGAACTTCAAGGAGAGAGGTTCAAATGTTGTGAAGAAGGCATCAGGGCGCCCAAGAAACTCTAGCAAGCACAAGGATTGTCTCCTAAAGTTCATTCAGCTGCAAGAGCGGGGAACCACCAGTGCAGAGCTTGCTCAGGAATGGCAGCAGGCAGGTGTGAGTGCATCTTTTGGAGGAAGGCCTGCTTTCAAAGAGGGCAGCAAAGAAGCCACTTCTCTACTGCAAAAACATCAGGGACAGACTGAAACTCTGTAATAGTTGCAGGGATTGGACTGCTGAGAACTGGGGTAAAGTCATTTTCTCTAATGAGTTCCCTTTCCGATTGTTTGGGCCATCCGGATAACACCTTGACCAGAGAAGACAAGGTGAGCGCTACCATCAGTCCTGTGTCATGCCAACAGTAAAGCATCCTGAGACCATTTATTAGTGGGGTTGCTTCTCAGCCAAGAGAGTGGGCTCACTCATAATTTTGCCTAAAACCACAGCCATGAATAAAGAATGGTACCAACACATCCTCTAAGAGCAACTTCTTCCAACCATCCAAGAACAGTTTGGTGATGACAAATGCCTTTTACAGCATTATGGAGCACCTTGCCATACGGCAAAATTGATAACTAAGTTGCTTGGGGAACAAAACATCGAAATTTTGGGTCTATGGCCAGGAAACTCCCCGGACCTTAATCCCATTGAGAACTTGTGGTCGATCCTCAAGAGACGGGTGGACAAACAAAACCCCACAAATTCTGACAAACTCCAAGCATTGATCATGCAAGAATGGGCTGCCATTAGTCAGGATGCGGCCCAGAAGTTAATTGGCAGCATGCCAGGGTGGATTGCAAATGTCTTGAAACAGAAGGGTCAACACTGCAAATATTGATTCTTTGCATAAACTTAATGTAATTGTCAAAAGCCTTTGACACTTGTGGAATGCTTGTAATTATACTTCAGTATACCATAGTGCAGGGTTCACCAACTCCGGTCCTGGGCTACCACCCTGTAGGTTTTCACTCCAACTCTAATCCAGCACACCTGATGATTATAATTAGCTGGTTGACAAGCTGAATGAGGCTACATTATGTGCAGTTGGAGTGAAAACATACACAGTGGTAGCCCTCCAGGACTGGAGTTGGTAACATTTGCCATAGTGACTACTGACAAAAAGATCTAAGAACACTGAAGCAGCATACTTTGTGAAGACCAATACATATGTCATTCTCAAAACGTCTGACCACGACTGTATAGATCTTGTCAACATTATTACCAACCATGAATTTTTAATCATGTGCAATACCTTCTGATAGAAAGTGTGTAATGAAACGGCTTTGGTCTATATAAAGTCAGGAGTTTAATATACACTTCCCAAAGACATCAAGGGAACACTCAAATTACATATAAGGTCTTGATGACCGAAACATATTAAAGATAAGAAAAAAGTTGAAGATAAGAAAACTCTATAACATAGGTCAATGGAAAACTAAATCAACAACCAATGGAGGGCTGGATTTAAACTCACTATTGAAATAAATAATTTAAATCACAGGCTACTCCAACTTGCGTGAATTTCAGAATGGGAACTCATAATGTGACTCAGTTCTGTGTATGGCCCCTACGTGCCTGTACGCACTCCTGACGATGTCTGAGGATGCTCCTCTGTCACGGTTTTGTATAGGGATGTAGAGGAGAGAGACTCAAAAAAAGATGGTTGTTGGTTGTTTTATTCACTCGATCGATCCAGGAACATATATACGACCCGTTGCAGGGTACGCCTTGATGCGAGTGCACAACAAATATATAAATGTAGCTTAAAGTGCTCTTTAGGACAGCGGCATGACACTGAGGGCCTGATTTACTAACACAAGCGCAGTTTGCGCTGCGTCTGTTTATGCGAGTTCGGTAATTGCGCACGCTATGCTTCCACATTTAGCGTAGTATTTATCAAACCCGATACCCATTACGCAATCAGCGCATACTCCGCCCTCTATTAGCGCGCCTCTAAAAGAGCAAACAATGGGCCCGTATGTATCTATCA
>JACXGM010020936.1:5558-17627 GCA_016801145.1 Umbra pygmaea | reverse complement strand
GCGGCACTCAGCCGGGGGCTTGTGAGTATCCCCACACCCGCCCGGCGCCTCACACCCTGGGCAACTCCGGAGAAGAAAAGAGTCCAACCCCTATCCAGGAGAATGGTTCCAGAACCGAGACTGTGCGTAGAGGTAAGCCCCACCAGATCTAATTGGTAGCGCTCCATCTCCCGCACCAGTTCCGGCTCCTTCCCCCACATAGAGGTGACATTCCACGTCCCCAGAGCCAGCCTCTGCTGCCCAGGTCTGGTCCGTCGATGCCCCTGACCTTCACTGCCACCCATTTGGCAGCGCACCAGCTATTAGACTATTACAGAAACCAAGCTCTATTGCAACCAGATGTATCGCCCCCAGCTGGAATTCAGATAGAATGCAGGTGTAAGGCACTTCCTCATTTGTGTCACTTTGCTAAACAGGATGCTCACCCTGTGATACGGCCAGCAGCATAGAGCCCTGTATTGCCCTGCTGGTTTGCTTCTAAAGCTAAGCAGGGTTGGGCCTGGTTAGTCCCTGGTTGGGAGACCAGTGCTGCTGGAATTGGTGTTGGAGGACCAGTAGGGGGCACTCTTCCCTCTGGTCTAAAGATCATTCCCAATGCCCCAGGGCAGTGATGGGGACTTCTGCCCTGCGTAGGGTGCCGTCTTTCAGATGGGATGTTAAACGGGTGTCCTGACTCTCTGTGGTCATTAAAAATCCCATGGCACTTATCGTAAGAGTAGGGGTGTTAACCCCAGTGTCATGGCCAAATTCCCAACCAGGGCTCACTTCAATCATGGCCACCTAATAATCCCCCTCCTTCCTAATTGGCATATATAACTCTCCACCTGATAGCTGATGTGTGGTGAGCGTTCTGGCGCAAAATGGCTGCCGTGCATCACCCAACTGGGTGCTACACATTGGTGGTGGATGAGGTGGGCTTTCCCCCTCACTGTGTAAAGCGATTTGGGTTCCTTGGAAGAAAAGTGCTATATAAGTTGAATGTATTATTATTATTATTATACTGAGCCATGGGGAGCAGAAAAGAACTGTCAAGACTTTTATAATAAGGTAATTGAACTGCATAAAGTTGAAAAAGAATATAAAAAGATATCCAAAGCCTTGCAAATTCTAATCACTACTGTTCAATCACAAAAAAGCTTGGTTACAATATGCCCGACAACATCTTGACACTCCTCACAGCTTCTGCCACACTGTAATTTGGAGTGACAAGACCAAACAGAACTTTACTGTCAAGAGAGGGGAGAGGGGTCAACAAGGCCTATGGTGAAAAGAATCCCATCCACACTGTGAAGCATGGTGGTGGCTCACTGATGTTTTGGAGGTGTGCAAGCTCTTAAGGCACAGTAAACCTTGTGAAAATGTATGGCAAAATAATGCAGAATGTTATTAGACTTTACAGGCAGACAATTTGCATTATTCTGCACGAAAGCTGCACATGGGACGCTTTTGGACTTTTTACCACTACAATGACCCTAAGCACAAGGTCAAGTTAACCCTCCAGTGGTACAGTAGTCCAGCAGAAAATAGTGAAGGTTCTGGAATGGCCATCACACTCTCCTTACCTTAATATCATCGAGCCACTCTGGGGAGATTTCAAACGTGTGGTTCATGCAAGACAGCCAAAGACTTTGCATGACCTGGAGGAATTTTGCCAAAACGAATGGACCACCTGAAAGAATTCGGGGCCTCATAGACAACTATCACAAACGACTGAACGCTGTCATTGATTCTGAAGGGGGCAATACACCGCATTAGAACTGAGGGTATGTAGACTTTTGAAAAGGGGTAATTTCATTATTGCCTTTGTTGTCATGTTTTCTACTATGATTGTGCCATTCTGTTATGACCTACAGTTGAACATGAATCCCATGAGTAATTAATTTTTTTGTTGCCTGCTTACTCATGTTTTCTTTAAAAATGGTACATCTATTACCAATTCTCCCGGGAAAACTTTGAGCACAATTGTACATGCAGTACAAACAAATACATACACAATCAATTAAAACAAATTCCTCACTGTAAATATTCTTAGCCAGTACAATGCATTGACCTATAGACACCAAGGTATCTAAATGAAGTACTGATTGCATGCCATTCCAAATGTTAGGTGCACGTATAACTGCAGATCTACCGAGCTCAGTGTTTACCAAGAGAGTCACTAATGTTAACCAACTCTGTGATCTTGTGTTATAATCTAAAACTCTACGTTCCAAGAGAGAAAACAAGTAAATTGTGAGCCTGTGGGTAAATGCTTTATAAACAAACAGTGTAGTGCAGTAGTCTACGGGTCTTTAAAGATGTCCATCCAAGTTTATGGTAAAGGATGCAGTGATGAGTATTAAAACAGTCAGATGTAATATGATAACGAGTAATACACTCTTACAGGCATTTTGTAGTGCTATTCAATACTCCAGGTTAAAGCCTCTAGGCTCTTTTAAAGTTTGTAAACTGATAAAGCATAAATGTCACTACTATATCGTTATGTTGGGCCCTGGGGGGCAATACTAACCTCTATTTTAGCCTTAAAAGGTCTCCAGAGGGTACCAGGGCTCCTGATGTGAGAAGAGCTTTCAATTCACTGACCAGTCCTCAGCAGAGCCAATTTATGGCCTGTTGTTGCTGCTGCTGCCAACAGGGTCTTAAAACAAACTGCTGGTAGCTTAGTCTGTGCAAACTGTTCAGGGGTCCACGGAGGATGGGGGAGCCTGAGAGAGGACAGTAGGATTTCGAGAGAGGAGATGAAGGACGGGAGAGACCAAAGACTAGAGGGGAGTGAGAAAGAAGTTGTGTTCACAGTGTATTTATCAGTGTTTATTTATTTAAGGGACAATGCAATCAAACATAGTTACAATACAAAGCCTGCAACTGATGCACAGCATATAGAGTTTATAGCTAATGCAAATTTTCAACCCCGGTCCCTGGTTCGGTACCATCTCTCTCACTTTCTCCATCCTTCATTCGGGTTGATTTGCTCTCTCTCTCTGTTTTCCGTCTCCAGCCTTAGGTTGGGCAGCCACTGTCTAACCTGCCTGGCACCTCTCAGCTCCTCAGATGCTTACAAATGTCCTCTCCTTTCCTCTTTCAGTGAGGTCGTAAAATGTTACCGAGCAGTCGGAGACATTAGCATCTGCACTCCCTTCCCTGACACCCCCCTCCTTGCTACAGTTTGGGGTGTAGTTACGTGTCATTGAGCTGGCCCTCTGTTCCTCCCAGTGGTACTGTAGAAGAGGAATGTAGGCAGGACAACGCAGCAGACAGCCAGGTTCCATTCAGTAGTAATACCAGAGAATCACTCGGTGGGCAGCGAGCTCCTCGTGGCAGCCAGCCATCTCTGTTTCTGGATAGGTCAGCCCTCCCCAGCCCAGACGTATGAGGCTAATTGGATTCTGAACCAGCATTAAGCATGTAGCTTCGCTGGAATATTTATCCTGGCCAAGAATTTATGATGAATAGTGGCCGACACAATCGGCCCCAGAGAAATTGGCCAGCGGAGCCTGGCAGAGACCTAGAGACCCCCAGGGCAGACCAGCAGACCCCGGGAAGGCCAGTAATGAATTAATTCAACTTATATAGCGCTTTCCAGGGCACCCAAAGCCCTTTACATAATGAGGGGGAAAGCCCACTTCATTCAACACCAATGTGTAGCACCCACTTTGGCGATGCACAGCAGCCATTTTGCGCCAGAACGCTCACCACACATCAGCTATTAGGTGGAGAGGTAAGTAGTTATATTGTGTATGCCAATTAGGAAGGAGGGGGATTATTAGGTGGCCAGGTTTGAAGTGAGGCCTGGTTGGGAATTTGTCCAGGACACCAGGGATATGACCCCTACTCTTATGGATAGTGCCATGGGATCTGGCCCTCCAACACCACTTCCAGCAGCATTGGTCTTCCATCCAGGGGCAAACCAGGCCTGGCCCTGTTTAGCTTTAGAAGCAAACCAGCAGTGGAAGACAGGGCGTCATGCTGCTGGCTGCCCCCAGGCAGCTCAGTGGATCCTGGGAGGAACAGGGCCACAGGGATGGATGCGAATTGGATGAGGAAACCTCCAGCCTGGCCTGTCTGCTGAATGGTAGCCTCTGTAATATACTGTACTGTACTGGACTAGACTAGACAGACTTTTATGCAGCCACTGATGTCCCCCACATAACCACTGGCACACAACATGGCTTCCAATTGTAATGTCAATATTTACATCACGTTTTGGTCTTGTTTACAATGATGAGGCCATGATTTGCAGTTAAACGGAAGGTGATAACTGCAGTCTTTATGATGTTCTGTCAAAAAGGCTTGTAAAGGACAGCAGTTTTACAGCATTCACAATCACTCGGAAAATGTCCATTAAGGCTTGTGGCAAAGGCTGGAGATTTATCACATGCATGCTTTCGCCAGCCAAGCCACACTGTTTTATTGGCTGGTTTATTTTTGCTGCACACTGTTTAAAATTTAACAGGCCACGTTTTGTGGCTTGGCTGTTTTGATACATCGAACCGCTGCTCTGTTTCTGCCTTGAGAGCCGCATGGGGAGTTTAAGATGAGCACAGAGGTTTGGGTTGGTGTGAAAAATATGCAGGCGCTCTCTCTCTCCTGTTCCATTTCTTTTCATCATTATATCTGTCCCTCTGAGGACTGCCTGATCAGCCATTGACGCTGTTGTAGAAAGACTAAAGCCTTGGCTTGCATACTGTTGCCTGCACTGTAAACCCAAGCATTATTGTCTGGACTGGTGTGTACGTACATGCGTGAAAATAACAAAGAGTGCAGAAAGTGTGATCGCTCCCACTAGGATGAATGCACATCCTGTGAGGCGGAGTCTTACAACAGGTTGCCATGGAAGCTTTGACACAGGGACTGTTGGGATGTCCTTCGCACGGCGGACCTTTCCTCCTTGGATAAACCTGTCGTCCACTTTCCCTCACTGTCAACTCAGCATTCCTGTCAAACTGCTGCATTTTCATAGTCTTAAGAGCTTACATGGATGGCTGGCTTTCATCGATGGTTTGGCCATTTGGCTGCCGCCGTATCCGAGCGTGTGTGAAATATTGTGTGTGTGTTTCTGAGGGCGCGTGATTTCTCAACCGTAATTAATGAGACCTGGTCCGAGGGTATACTCTTTCAGCTAAAGGGATTTTAGCTTTTAAGTGTGAGTGTATGTGTGTGTGTGTTTTGGCTCACTATAACAGAGGGTAATTGGACCTTAGATCTGCATGTACTTACAACACATCTTTCATCCGTCTTCTTCTCTGCTGGACTTATTAATACGCACAACCAACCATCCGCTTCTTCATCTGACACACAATCTGTCTGTATGCAGTATTACGTGTAAACTCTGTAAACTGAGTGCATCTTTTACAGTGTTTGGTGAGGCTGATACAAGCTGTCAGACAAGTTATCCTTGACACATCACCCCCTCATTTATCTCAAATTTAAAGATAAGCTGTAGCATAGGGTTCAACTTTACCTACTGACGAATGTCACCGCAGCAATATGAATTTTTCCCATAAGTTCAGTCCCCTGTATCTGTCTGTCAGCTTCGCTTTGAGACGGCTTGGGATATTATGTCAGCTGGCTCAACCTAAGCCTTAACCTCCATTGTAGTAAACTGAGTGAAATAAACCAAGAGGTCCGTTCCAGGAATACGACAGCCTTCCTTTCTCCTTAGTAGCGGAGGCGTTTGGGAGCAGACCAGGGTTGAAATAGTATCTGACAACTTGGAAATAATGCGGTGCGTGTGTTTTGGTCTGCCCCCATCTCTCTACCCCTTCGTCTTCTCCCTCTTTTCTCCCGTTCTCCCTCTCTTCTCCTCGCTCTCTCTTTCTCTCACGGCTTAACTTCATCATTAACAGGCTTAGATTTAATTACCCCTCATTAAGCTCCTGTTTCACAGGGAGATTACAACATATGTAATCGCTGTTTGGTTGCTGCGCAGCATTGTGGCGGCTGGGGGGGGGGGGGGGGGGGGGGGAAGGGGGGGTTGTGGGCTGATTTATTTACCTCAAAGTCAGAAACTCCTTTGTTCTAGGAATCTTACAAGAGTTTTGTTTGTACAGTACATGTTTATCAGCCTCAGCGCTGGGGGGGTGGCGCTTACTACTGTGACTGAGTACTCTTTTTTACCTCCACGGTCCTCTCTCTCTTGTTCCCTGTAGATTCTGCCTGGAGGCCCGGGACCCATACTGTGGCTGGGACAGGAAACAGAGACGCTGCACTACTCTGGAGGACAGCTCTAACATGAGTCAATGGAGTCAGAACATCACAGTGTGTCCGGTACGAGCCTGTCCCACCAAACCCAGCTGCTTGGCATTGCCTCGGGTGTTTCTGTTGCCACTGATACAGAGTTCCTCATAACCTGTTTGAGGCGCCACACAGCAACTCCCTGGATACCTCTTCTTTGCCTGGTCTGTCCTGGGCTTTACACTAATTTGGTCCAGCTGTAACTCTGTGACATACTGACAGTTAATAGAAATTACACTTTTATAATAGGTAAAAGATATTGTCAGTATAAGAAATGGTGACAGATTATTAATTTCAACTATAGGCAATGGTTCATAATGAGAGGTACATCTTCAGCCAGGCTTGAGTTTGCTACATTATTAATGATGACATCGTTCCTATTACAATTTCTGACACCGAAGTGTCTCTGGCTTTTCAGCTTAGAAACCAGACCACCAATGGCAGTTTTGGACCCTGGGCGGCATGGCAACCGTGTCACAACGACGATGGCGACGGCACCAGCGCGTGTCTGTGTCGCTCCAGGGACTGTGACAGCCCTCTAGCTCGCTGTGGTGGGAGGACCTGTGAGGGACCAACCATAGAAGTCTCCAACTGCTCCAGGTATACCTAAAAATCAGCAGAGATTTCCACAATGTCTTTTTCCTGTTTTTTATTCCTTAATCTTTAAAATATCCAAGACTGATTTTAGGGAAAACCTGTGAATTTTAAGAACGTTGCATTTGATCACATAAACAACTCAACCACAGTGGCGCACCACAATGGGACAGAGGCTGTCAATAAAGACCCAGTGAGAGATGTAGCCCTTTGTACTCTGAGACAGAATTTGCATGCCTGCAGGTATAAAGTGTGTTTAGAATCCAGGTTTTTTATTAAAGAAATGTAGCTAGGTGACATCCAATTGTCCTGTCACAGTTCTTTTAACATGTGTCTGAGGGAATTGGCCAACTAGCTTAGCTGAGAGAAGAGATAATTTACAGCCCTTTGTAGGAACAACTTGATGCACAATGTTTTACTATTCTAATGAGAACTGTAGTATAGTAAACATTTATGGAAAATGTATAGTAGATTGGACATTGTGTGAAAAAAAATTGGACATATTGGACATTGGACATTGTGGCTACATCATTAAAGGGTCAGAGCTGGTTCAGAGCTGGATTCATCTCAGCAAAGCTAAAGGTTTTAAAAAACAAAATATCTGCTTTAAACATAAAAAAATACTATGCAGCTGTTTTTATTGATTTTGCTTAAGCCTTTGATTCCGGATTTATTCATCCGTCTCATCGTAATTAATACAATCCGTAACCTAAATTAGTGGTCTCACAGGATTGTTTAGCCCGATTTACCAACATTCCTCTTCATCAATGATATCATTGCACCTACGGTTCAACAAATATCTGTACAAGAGTCTCTAAATATATACAGTAAACTAATTACAGTTTTATTTCCATATATACAGTATAGTATAAGATATAATGCTATATATTATTTAGAAGTTAACATTAGGGTACAAATCACAAAAGTACCATGCGGGTGAGATATGTATGGGTTAGTTTTAATATTGGGAAAAATAGGATGTTTACTGTGAATATATTATGGTCCCGAAAAAATGTATTCACAAGTATAGCAAACCAAGTGTATACTGTAGGTGTACAGGTTCGAAGCCATTACAGCTCAGACACAAAGTGGATGATGTTTTTTCGTAAACTATGCCAGATTAAAGGGTGGAGAAATTGAATTGTGTTCTAGCCGGAAGTGGCTATTGAATAATGAGTAGTGCTACAGACGAACAGAGCACTTAAGTAGATTGAAGAGTGTGTTCCTGGTGTAAAATGCAGCTCCTGAGAAAATGGATTTGCATCCTTCTCAGAATCACAAATTAGTGCCCTGGTCATAAGTGTGTTGGTTGCTTCAGGGAAAGTTGAATTAATCTTGGAGCAAAACACCCCAATGGTTTGGGATTCTTTCGTCCTCCTTTAAAATCAAATTTCTGTTGCCGTAGAAACGGAGGCTGGACCCCATGGTCGTCATGGGGACAGTGCAGCACCACCTGCGGAACGGGTTTTGAGATGCGCCAGCGGTCCTGCAACAACCCTTCCCCACGTCACGGGGGACGCGTCTGCGTGGGCCCGGTCAGGGACGAGAGGTGAGACCAAGAAAGGAGGAGATAAATAATTAGTTTGACTCAAAAGAGCAAAACTCTCCAACATTCGTGGTTGCCATTTACAAAGGACTTGCATGTATGATTCATTTATGAGGTTTGGACTTTTAAGTGCCAGTATCTGTGCTCACTGTCATTTCATGGTTGTAAATCTTAGGTAAATGTCACCGCTGTAACAGATGCCAGCGCCTCTCAATGTAAGGCAATGCCCATTTTGAAGTATTTCTTTTCCTCCTCTCCCGTTTTCCCCTCTACTGTGCAGGTTCTGTAATGAGGGTGTGTCGTGTCCCCAGCCTGTGTTTTGGTCCCCATGGGGTTCATGGTCTAAGTGTAGTTCTGAGTGTGGAGGCGGGGTTCATTCCAGAGTCCGGAGCTGTGAGAATGGGAACAGCTGTCCTGGCTGCGCGCTGGTATGACCGTAATGAGGCACATGTACACACACAGAGGCAGAAGGCATACAGACTTGGCAATATTTACTATCTGTTTTCAATCAAAAGGAGTCTCTCCCTGCGGGATTTCAAGAGTAATGTTTCTCTTCAGCCTTTTTAGTTTAGATTTTTTTCGATATGTGTTCAGTTTATGCTCAAATGCGTGAATGCGTCGTCTCTTCTTCCTGTCAGTCAATTTGGGTTTTCCACAGTGGACACTTAAAGTGCTCAAAGCTGCAGATTTATTTAATTCCAGTATGAGTCCAATTAGTGTTATCAGGCAGCCAAATAACCAAGTAGAGAGACGTAATTGAGGAAAGAAATATTTCTCTCTCTCACCAGTTCTCGCTGTTTTTCGCTTTCACTCTTTCTTTATTAACGTAATTCAATTGGTGCTTTATATGAATTAATGGATGGTTCTCAGTATTGCCAAAGAAATATGTCAAAAATTTAATTCTGCAATTTACAAAATGCAGAAATGCCTTTCATCTCTAAATGGCCATGTTCTTTTTATGGTGTTTTTATGGTCACTGAAGCTCTACACATATACTGCTGGTTTTTTTCGAGGATTGCCCTCCATGCTAGCTTCAGGTCTATTGTAAACAACAATTTTTATTCCAGTTGTAATATCTGTGGTTTTTATTGTGAAAGGGCCCTACATTTCTCTGTCTGTCTCTCCACTCCACACCCCACCCCACAGGAGTACAAGGCATGTAATTTGGAGGCCTGTCCAGAGGTAAAGAGGAACACTCCCTGGACACCGTGGATGCCTGTCAATGTGACCCAGGGTGGGGCACGACAGGAGCAGAGGATACGCTACATGTGCCGGGCCCAGCTGGCAGACCCTCATGAGCTGCAGATCGGAAGACGCAAAGTGGAGACTCGCTTCTGCCCCAACGACGGCACAGCAGCCTGCGAGACCGACAGTGAGTGTCAAATGTGCCATTGCTCGTTATCTGTGGTGCAGTCATAGCAGCTGCTTAGTAAGTGATGTCACTCTGTAGTTGCTCTGCCACACCTGCTCAAACACAATTAATATGTCTAGACAACACACGGACCACTGTGGCAACATCTGTTCATTTGTGGTGTCTGTTAGTTTGTTGGTGTGTTAGTGTTTGTTGGTGTGTTAGTGTTTGTTGGTGTGCTAGTGTTTGTTGGTGTGTTAGTGTTTGTTGGTGTGTTAGTGTTTGTTGATGTGTTAGTGTTTGTTGGTGTGTTAGTGTTTATTGGTGTGTTAGTGTTTGTTGGTGTGTTAGTGTTTGTTGGTGTGTTAGTGTGTTATTTTCTTGGTGTTTGTTAGTGTGTTATTCCGTTGGTGTTTCTTGGTGTTTGTTAGGGTGTTAATTTGTTGGTGTTTGGTGTTTGTTGGTGTTTGTTGGTGTTTGTTGGTGTTTGTTGGTGTTTGTTAGTGTGTTATTTTGTTGGTGTTTGTTAATATGTTAGTGTGTTATTTTGTTGGTGTTTGTTGGTGTTAGTGTGTTATTTTGTTGGTGTTTGTTGGTGTTAGTGTGTTATTTTGTTGGTGTTTGTTGGTGTTTGTTAGTGTGTTATTTGTTGGTGTTTGTTAGTGTGTTATTTTGTTGGTGTTTGTTAATGTGTTAGTGTGTTATTTTGTTGGTGTTTGTTAGTGTGTTATTTTGTTGGTGTTTGTTGGTGTGTTAGTGTGATATTTTGTCGGTGTTTGTTAGTGTGTAATTGTGTTATTTTGTTGGTGTGTTAGTGTGATATTTTGTTGGTGTTTGTTAGTTTAGTGTGTTAGTGTGTTGGGCTTTGTTGGTGTGTTTTCATTTGAGTCATTTAGCAGACGCTTTTATTGAGAGCAACTTACAGTAAATACAGGGCACAGATGGCTCAGTGGGTAAGGAGTCAGACTTGTAGTCAGAAGGTTGCCAGTTCGATTCCCGACTGAGCCAAATGTCATTGTGTCTTTGGGCAAGACACTTTACCCTAATTGCTCCCAGGTCGTTGTTGTAAATAAGAAATTGTTCTTAGTCAACTTACCTGGTTAAATAAAGGTTAAATAAAAACAATAAATACAGGGACATTCCCCCTGGAGCAACTTAGGGTAAAGTGCCTTGCTCAAGAACATAATAGCATTTGGCAGACTCCCTAAGAAATTGGTTATTGTTAGTGTGGTGATGTATTGGTTAGTGTATTACTGTCTGTGCATCTAGTTTTGTTATTGGTTTGTGTGGTGGAGTGTTGTTGTATGTCAGTGTATTACTGTCTGTGTGTTAGTGTCTAGTTTTGTTATTGGTTAGTGTGTTGGGTTATCAGTGTGTGGTTCTAAGAGCACAGTTGCTGGTCTCAGTCCAACACTACTTTAGTGGCATCTTCATGCTCTCCGGCCTCTGCATTGATTAACTGTAGCTGGCTGACAGTGGCTTGGTTGGCCTGGGAAGGATGGGTGGACGACAGGAGGAGCTGATTAATTGCTGCTAGAGGGAAAGTAGAGTCTGGGCTGGACAGGGCTGTAACGAGGGTCCTTCCCTCTTTGTCTGTCTCCCTGTTAGGCCAGGTGGTTCTTTCTCCTGCATATACTGTGTAGTCAGCCATCGAGTTCACTAAAACTCTAAAACTCTGCCCAACAAATTGTCACAGTCTAGCCATACATAATCTAAAAATAAGTCCAGAGCTGACATAAGTAACAAATGAAGTACTTCCTGAGCACAGAGAAGTAATATTTCAGTTGTATAACTCAACATACAGGCAAGATTTAAGAACCTGAATAGCTTGGACATGGAGAAAAATAGATCCTGGTTTAAATAAACATCTGTGCCTGAACACACTCTATCTCTGTAGAATGTACAAGTAGAACTACTACCTATAACATATAATATAGAAGTGCTCCAGTGTGTCAAGTTGACCAATAACATGTAGAATTTAGTAGAATTCAGGTGTGACATGTAGACCAGTAACCTGTGTTGACGTTCCTGTAGCTCTAGTGGAGGACCTACTAAGGACCCCTGTGGTACGAGTGGTAGGTTCCGGCTGGTCGTCATGGGAAACATGGTCTGCCTGCTCCCAGGACTGTGCCAAGGGCTACCGCACCCGCAAGCGCACATGTGCCACCCCTGAGGGCAAAGCTGCCACTCTGGGTTGCAGAGGTTCGCCAGTGGAGTACCAGGACTGCAACTCTCATGCCTGCCCAGGTACACACACACACACACACACACACACACACACACACACACACACACACACACACACACACACACACACACACACACACACACACACACACACACA
>JACXGM010020935.1:5169-17626 GCA_016801145.1 Umbra pygmaea | reverse complement strand
CCATTTGGATTTGACATGGCTTTATATCCTGATTACTGATTAGGTGCAACACATTACAGATTTGAAACAGGTGTGTTCAATTTTGAGTGCTTGTGTGTTACCGATGACAACAGTGTGTTGCTTGTGTTTCACTTTTGGGGGCAGTGTGTGCCATTTTGAGTTGAAGTGCAGCACAGTAATACATGTGCTTTGTGAATGAGAATGTGTTTACAGTTTTGCACAAAGAGTGATTCCGATTTGCTAGTTGTGTCTAACCACATTTGAAGTGTTTAAAATTCTGCAAACTGTGTTATTCAATGAATAAAGTGGTTTGTACACTTGCAACTTTAGTTTTACAAATGGATTTTAGTGTTTTAGCAATTCAGAAATACTGTAATATGGTCCTTCAAAATAATGTCATTCGTCTGCGTGAAATACAACAGCGAGTTGAGGAAGACAACGTGAATTTTGAAGGAATCAACAGTGTGAGTCTCTCCACAATTGACCGTGTACTGAAACGCAACCTGATAAGTCTCAAACAAACCTACATAGTACCATTTCAGAGAAATTCTGAAAGGGTAAAAGAGCTACGATATCAATATGTACAAGTAAATGATCATGTCCAGAGATTATACAGCACTATTGAGTTACTGTGCATCTTTACTGTGTTGAATGTAATGCAGCACATGTATACAGAGGCATGACGCCTGGAATGCTATTTCATTTACGTTACTTCTAAAATAAATTTTTGTTCATTTCTATAGAGAATGTTTCAACTGGATTCCATGGAGAGGCCTCATGAGTGCCTCTTCTTGGATGAAACTGGCTTCAATCTCACCAAGAGAAGGAAAGGCTGCAACATTATTGGTCAACATGCCATTGTAGAGTTGCCAGGGAAGCGTAGTGGCAACGTAACCATATGTGCTTCATCAGCAGCTACAGGGTTATTCACCACCATGTGACTGTAGGGCCTTACAACACTGTCCATCTTATGAGGTTTATGTATGCTCTACAGGAAGCACTACTGAGACGTAAACAGAGAGGTGATGAGCAGGCAGAGCATCCCATGTATGTGGTCATCTGGGACAATGTGAACTTTCACCGTGGTCCTGAAATGTGTGCCTCCCACCATACTCGCCTTTCCTTAATCCCATTGAATCATTTTTTTCTGCATGGAGGTGGAAGGTTTATGACAAAAATCCTTATGCACAGGACAATCTCAATCAGTCAATGGATGCAGCATGTGACAACATTGGAGTGCAAGCGATTCAAGTTTGGATTCGGCGTGCTAAAGGGTTCTTTCCCCATTGTTTAGCAAGGGACAGGATTGCCAGTGACGTTTATGAGGTCCTGTGGCCTGACCGTGCCCAGAGGCATGATGCTGAGGCACAATGATTCCAACACATTGCTTGTAATCGATCTGCTGCATATTTTGTTTGTGACTACTGAACCGGACAAACGATAGCGTCCAACAGAAAAGGCGCAGCAGACCTCTACTGATAAAACGTAAAATAAAGGACCTAATACAATAGGTGCTGAATATACTGAACTGGTCTCACAAACAGGGGGTAGCACAAAATATAATAACACAAAGACACACCACTCGAACGGTCTTACACAGTAGCAATAACCCACAGTAGGCTCACAAACAAAGGAACTGAAATACAAGGTGTAATTAGACCATCATTGCCTGGTGTGTGCCTTCAGGCAATTAGACATGGGAGACTCAAAACTCCGGAGAACCGGAACGTCGAACAGGGATCGGAGCGGTGGTTACATGGACAAAAGAGTCAGTGACGCCAGGAGAATAGCAGGAGTACTAGTGCCAATGCTATGGTTGAAGTTCAACAGTACCTACGATATATATATATACCTACGTATACGAACTTATTGCACAAGCACTACTTTATAATTACATTACATAAATCCATTAAATATCACAATAAAAATATTATCAATGCAAATATCTAATCAGCCAAGCATGTGGCAGCAATTCAATGCATTTAGGCATGTAGACATGATCAAGGCAATCTGCTGAAGTCCAAACCAAGCTCAGAATGGGGAAGAAATATGATTAAAGTGACTTTGAACGTGGCATGGTTGTTGATGCCAGACGGGCTGGATTGAGTATTTCCGAAAGTGCTGGTCTAATGGAATTTCCCACACAACCATCTCTAGAGTTTCAGTTCTATGGGCAAAAATGCCTTGTTGATGGCAGAGGTCAGAGGACAATTGACAGCCAGACTGGTTTTAGCTAGTAAAAAGGCAACAGTAACTCAAATAACCACTTGTTACAACCAAGGTATGCAGAAGAGCATCTCTGAATGAACAACATGTCGAACCTTGTTGCCTGATGTGATGAGTTTCGGTATTTGCTGTGACATTCAGATGGTAGAGTCAGAATTTGGAGTAAACAACATAGAAGTATGAATCCATCCTGTTTTTACCAATGGTTCAGGTTGTTGTTGGTGGTGTAATGGTGGAGGATATTTTCTTGGCACACTTTGGGCCCTTTAGAGCTAATTAAGCATCATTTGAATGCCACAGCCTACCTGAGTATTGTTGGTGACCATGTCCATTCTTTATGACCACAGAGTACCCATCTTCTCATGGCTACTTCAAGCAGGATAACCCACCATGTCACAAATCACACATCATCTCACATCATCTCAAACTGGTTTCCTAGAACACGACAACAAGTTCACTGTACTCAAATGGCCTCCACAGTCACAATATCTCAATCCAATCAAGCACCTTTGGGATGTGGTTGAACAGGAGATTTGCATCATGGATCTGCCGCTGACAAATCTGGAGCAACTGCGTGATGCAATAATGTCAATATGGACCAAAATCTCAGATGAATGTTTCCTGCACCTTGTTGAATCTATGCCATCAAGAATTAAGGCAGTTCTGAAAGCAAAAGGGGGTCCAACCCAGTTTATTGAATCGGTTTTATCATTTGCACTAGCATCCTGGTTTGGGAACCTCTCTTTGAAAACTAAAAACTCACTCAACCAAATAGTAAAGTGGTCTAGCAGGTTGATCGGTGAACCCCAGGTCAATGTGGAGACCTTGTACAAAAGACAATTACAGTGCATAACCAGTTCAATTTTAAACGATATTTCACATCCATTGCACACAGAGTTTCAGCTACTCCCCTCTGGGCGTAGGTACATAATCCCTAGAGGTAGAGCTAAAAGACACAAAAACTGTTTATTCCCTGTAGCCATCATATTGAGGAATAAGTCATAGCTATACTTTCCATAGATCTTCATCTACTGTTGTTTTTAGGTATGTATTTATTATAATTTAAGCTTTACACATGTTTTCAACAATACTAGTATTTTTTACATCAATATTTAACTATAATCTGGACCGATAAGAACGTAATTTGCTGTTTTTTGAGTTGTGAATGTGTGAAATGTGCCTCTGTTTTGTTCCCTATTTGTGTGTGTATGAGGACTCTACTGCATACAAAATCTACCTCTGGGTACAAATAAAGTAACTTGAACTTGAACTAGCAAGGCGTACCTAATGAAGTGGCCTGTGTGTCTATATTAGCCAATAGCCTCATGCTATATCCAGAGCGATTTACAGTAAATACAGGGACCTTTTCCTTGGAGCAACTTGGGGTAAAGTGGTTTGCCCAAGGAAACAATAACATTTGGCACAGTCAGGAATTGAACCGGAAACCACAAGCAAGATGTACTTTTTTACATTTATTTGAACATTTGTTATTGACTGTAGTAGGCCTAGTTCTGTCACTTTCTATTAAGAAGATAATAGTAAAGTCTTTTTTGGTTCATTGCAACACACATTTCTACTGACACACAAAAGCAGACAGCAAATCCAGCTTAAAATGTTTTATTCACCAATTCTTTTTTCAAAAATCAAGATACTTGAATAATAGTTTAGTAGTTAAGTGTGGATCTGATTTAGCTTTTGCTTCCCAGGGTGTGCTTGTCAAACAGGTACTCGGCCATCTTGTTGTTGTTGGCGTCCATCTTGGTGAGGTTGTTGATGTAGTCTCCCAGCTTCTTTATGGTCTCCACCTGCTCATTGAGGTAGTGGGTCTCCAGGAAGTCACAGAGCTGAAGATAGAAATGGTCAGATGTCAGACAGAAGATCAACTTAACGATTGATATCTGTTGGTTTACAATATAATACAATTTAGAACTCAACTCAATCAACATCTTTAGATGTTTGTCTTTTACTCCCTGAACTATTTTCCCTGGCTTAAAGCTCACGCTGTTGTTTATTAATTAAAAAGCAGATAAGGTGCTGAGCACAAGAACGGGTAAGGAGAATGTAGCTTTGACACCTTACTGGAATTAATGGAGTAATGGTGTGGCTGAGAAGGAAAAACAGGACTACACCTGTGTTATTTGTACAGAGAACTGGGTTTGTGGTTTGTCCCTTCCTCAGACCACTGACTGTGGTACTCATCGATGCTGGCCATAACAATCTGGAACTTGTCAAAGTCACCCAGGGCTTTACTCCTGCCCATTTGTCCTGCACCCAACACGTTGACTATGAGAACTGATGGTTTGCTTAATATCTAATCTATCCAGACCTTGACATATGCATCTGGTGGGAGATGATCAACGTTGTTTGCTTCACCTGTGGGTGGTCATAATGTTTTGGCTCCTCAGTGGATATAAAAAATGTTTATGTGCACTGCATGTTGAAAATTTGTGTGAACTATTTAACACAAAAAAAACGTCAGAGGTGCCTGAAACAATACTGAAATGTTTTGAGTTTTCAACTAATAATTACTAACATTTAATTGCACAAATTACAAAAATAAATATTTTAATCAGAAGACTAAAAACAGTGTACAGATAGGCTACTTGTTGGCCCAAATGTATTTTGTAATGTGGGTAACTTTCTTCCCAGATTAATATAGAGGCCTAGTTTTGTACCCATTACATCAACAAATAGTGTTAGCATACAAAATAAGCAGTCTGGTTGTTTGCATGGTGGCCTATGATGAAGTCATATTCCCAGCCTGATTTATTGTTTCAGTCCGCCCCTGAACTTCAACGCGACAAATGGCAGCTTGATATATGTACAGTTAAAGACTGCAGGTATATTACTTACATGAGGGTCGACCTTGTCAGTAGCAATCTTGTGCAGGTCCAGCAGGGCCTGGTTCACGGTCTTCTCCAGCTGCAGAGCACTCTGCATGGCCTCCAGACCACTGCCCCACTCATCACGGTCTGGCTTCTACACAGAATGGGAGCAACATAAGGGATTTAGAGACAAAAAACAAATGTGGTGTGTTTGCTTTCCAGGAACCCATTGTCCTCATTGGCATGATATGAAGTCAAACATTAGCCTCACGTAAAACATTGTCAGAGCATTACCTTCTGTGGTCCAATTGATTGCAGTTATGATTGATGCAATTGATGCTGTCTATAATACTGTGTATGTGATCTAATGCTCTGATACTGAGCTTTTCTGCCTGAAGTGGATAAACAACGTGTGGCAGGGTTCTGTATTGCCAACAGGTCTGTGATGCTTTTTGGTCCGCCTAGTGTGTTTAGCAAGTGGACATTACCCAGCTGGAATGAAAGCATGGAACAAAAGCAAGCACATCGTTTGTTATCATGGCACACTCTTTTTACTTGCAAAATGCTGTGTGAGATGACAGGAAGGTGTTTAGCAAATATAATGACACGCCTGGCCCCAGCTCACCTTGATGTCCTGGAGGAAAATGCGTCCTCCTCTCTTATTCTGGAAGGAGAGCAGCTTGTCAGCGTGTTCACGCTCCTCCTCGCTGTTCTCCTTGAAGAAATGAGCAAATCCAGGTAGAGCCATGTCATCACGGGAGAAATAGTAAGCCTGAGGGGACAAACAGAACAGCGGGGTTAACATGGTAAACTGTTCCACACTTGATCAACATTTTCTATTAGTATCCTACTGTAATGTTCTTACCATTGAAGTGTATGTGTAAGACGCATACAGCTCCATGTTGATCATCCTGTTGATTGCAGCTTCACAGTCACGGTGGTAGTTCTGGCGGACCTGAGACTCCATTTTTGATAGATGTTCTTCTTTTTGTCAAAATAATAAATTGATGAGGGAATAAGACAGAAACGTTCTGTTCAATCACTGTTGAAGCAAGACCTTTAACCGTCTTCCTGAAGTAGTGAATTGCAAGTGGCTCTGCTCACTCTATTTATTGTTCTAAAAGTGATGTGTCATTGAAATCCATCCAGGTTAGGGAATTTGATCTAACACACCTAGTAACACTTCAAATGTCTGCTATGTATAGGCAGATCATCTGGTGACAGTTAAGGATCTCAGTCATACCCATGATCAAAAAGGTAACAATATAGTTTTGCTAACATGTAAAAAAGTTTACATTCAAAAGATTATAAAATACAATGTATGTAAACCATTAAATAAAAATGTCAGAAAAAACTAGTCTATAAACCAACATGCATTAGAGCATAGTAAATATAATGGGTTTGGTTCAGACATACAGTATTTTATGTCAAAACTCTTTTAGGCCATGTTTTCAAGTAGAAAAATCAACATAAGATACTACTGTATGTTAAAATCAAATACTATTTTTATTAGATATTTCAATACAGTCGTTTAGCATTTAGGATCAAACATGTCTAATTGCAACATTCATATCCCCGTTACTAACAAACATTTTATTCAAATAGAGTGGGACCAAATGTACCATACAGAGGTCATGTTTACGTAGGATTCTGCATTTGTTGAATAGAAAAATAAATGAGAACGCAGAAAAAATTGTGTTTTGCATTCTGAAAACTACTATGTCATGCAGAATTAAGGTGGTTCTGAAAGCAAAAGGGGTCCAACATGGTACTAGCAAAGAAGCTAATGAAGTGGCCAGTGAGTGTATAACATAAACTGTATATTTTAATGCTACAACAGAGTATTTGGCATCGCCGTTTACAGCTGTGCAACATTTTTAAAAATCAAATTCTCAAGTTTTAAATTAACATTCTGAGTTTTAACAATTTACCTAACAATTTACCTAATAGTAAAAAACAGTGCTACAGAGGGATCATACCTATAACAAAAACATTTAAAGATAACAGAAATGGAATACAACTAATTTAAGTACTCATTGAAGAGAAACATTTTCAGATGTTTCCTGAAAATGGGTAGAGACTGCTGTTCTATCCTCCAGTGGAAGCCTGTTCCACCATTGACGAGCCAAGATGGCGAAGAGATTTGACTGCTTGGATTTGGGGGAGACAGCAGCCTATGATGCGCTCCGCTGACTTCACCACCCTCTGAAGGGCCTTACGATCAGTAGCGGAGCAGCTGCCGTACCATGCTGTAATGCAACCTGAAAGGATGCTTTCAATGGTGCACCTGTAGAAGTTTATTAAAATCCTGGCAGACATGCCAAACTTCTTGAGTCTCCTCAGAAAGTATAGGCGCTTTTGGGCAGTTTTTGTTGCCGAGCTTGTCTGACGGGACCATGTGAGGTCGTCACTGATGAACACACCGAGAAACTTGAACTCTGAAACTCTCTCGACTTCAGCTCCATCGATGTCTGAAAAGACAAGTCTGTATCAGAGGGGTCTAGTTTTCTCTCGCCATCTTGAAGTCAGCAGGGACACATCCAGTGATCAGGGATGAGTTGATGAGAGAGGTGAGCTCACGAAGACCACTCCTGTGAGCTCGTAGTCTTTCATTTAGCCAAGGTGCAGGAGGGGAGGGTCGTGCCGGCCTATAGGAGAGGGAACAGAGAGAGTCATAAGACTTAAATTGAGGATAGTAGAGTGGAAAAGGCAGATTCAGGAGACAGGAGGGAGAATGAATTAGGACATGAGAGAGATAACAGAATAGAGGAGGAGAAAAGAGCATTTGGTGAGAGAGAACAAGTGTTATGTATCAACGCCAAATGTCGTGTGTACATCTCGCGCAAGCAACATATATTATGTTTAAGAGAGCGAAGGACTGGAGTTGCAAGAGCAGAACTGTAGTTGCGTGACATCCGTTTAAAGTCCCATCCAAAAGATGTCACCCTATGCAGGGCTGATGTCCCCTTCACTACCCTGGGAAATTGGGAATGATCTTTAGACCAGAGTGAAGAGTGCTTCCTACTGGCCCTCCAACACCACTGGTCTCCCATCCAGGAACTAACCAGGCCCAACCCTGATAAGCTTATGCCTCGTCTTCATTACCAAGTAGAACAGTGAAATTCACCGTTCCGCCTGGTTATAGATATGTCTCCATTACCCTTCTGAATTCTGGAACTCGAACTTTTCGCAATATTTTAGCAGGCTGACAGCCTCGTTTGGAAGCTTGTGCCAGCAGCACCGTTGGGCGGTCTTATCCCTGGTTCCAGTTCGGCAAAATCGCTGATTGGTCTAGATGAAAACGTAGACGTGATGTCACACTTGTGTTTTGGTGTGTGGTTTCAACTGGTGCCATATTTAAAGTACAAACAGTGTAGGTAATTATTACGGAAAGTAATAATTAGCGGAACGTCTTTGCATGCGTTGCCTGTGCAGCCGGCATTGCAGGATCAGTCTTTCTCTGGAATTCCTATTTAAAACTTTTTGTATTTTTTGGTATTTTTCTTTCTTGTCATGTGTTTATTCTATTGTCTAGTTGTTTATTTTCCTTTGCAGAAGAATAGCATTAATGTTGTCTCTTTTGAAATGTAAACTTAAAGTACAAAGTGGATCATTATACCGAAACTGAAAAGGTGCTATATGGTGCTTGACTAAAGTCAAATCCTTGGTGTATTTAGTAAACTTTCCAGTAGATTGTGACATAATGGCAGTTGTATGATACTGAGAATACTGGTCCTTATTCAATGAAGATTACTAACCATACCCAGTTGTTTCTTTGCATACAATGCATTTTATTTAAATTATGCTAATATATATTGTACAATTTCTCGTCTCGTCTTTGTCCTGTACTCTGAGCAACTCTCGCAGCACTGCTCTACAAACTAAGGAAATTATGGATTTGATCAACTGGTCTCTAAACGAAATTGACACTATATTTTCAACGAGAAGCTTGGGTGCCGGAAAACCTGACTGCCCTGCCGGAAAGTACACAGCTGGCTACACGATGGACGCATGGGCGAGGTGGCTGGCGGCTCTTTCCGTGGAGGACGTTGAAGATATCTACCTATTCAGAACCATGATAACAGGTCTTCTGTTGATGGGATTAGGCGTTGCCCTGGTTTATCGTGAAATTAAAAAGACAGTGACAGCTGTATAGGTGACAGGGCTGCCGGTCATGATATAAACAGTGGGCAGAGCTGTCTGCACTCAGACTGGGTCTATAGACCACAAGTTGATTAATATCATGGAGAAGCTCACAGCTTTGCAAAGGAAAATGGATCGTTTCGGAGACCAAAATGGACCAAATTGATTCAAGAGGGACCAGACGTGTAAATTGGAATGCGGCTGCTACCCCAAGAAGTCAACAAATCTTATCTATTTTGGCTCCCCACAACCAGCACTGGCCTTGGACAAGGCACCGTTGGAATAACGAATTCTCCCGGACAGCGCTGCAGTGAAATGCTCTTGTTTTTGTTCCCTCCCCCCATCACCAGACACCTGGTGATTGTGACTCTGTCTGGGACATGACCAAGGCTGTCTCTGTATCGACATCCTGCGGACTTGTCACTTTGGGATTGTTGCCAGACACAGAAATCTCCAGCCTACACACGCACGAACTCTCACATATATGTACAGATACACCTCCCCCATCCCCCGCCTTCGCAGCTTCATACCCGCCAGCCTGACAAGACGGGTCTGTGAAAGCGCCTACATGGCCGCAGGTCCGGATGGCCGCCTTGTCTGGTCTTGGCTACCTCATTTCCCCTTTTGCCGCTTCCACCACCCCTGTTGCAAGTTTTCCTGTAAGCCTTGTTCAGAGTGTACTGATTGTGCTAATGTTGCTGAGGTGTTTTTTCATGTTACCACACTGTACCCCTGAAGGGGCATAATTTGGGGCAGCCTTTTTTTCTCCTCACCTTACCTCATGTAATGCTGAATTGTTTTTTCTAAATCCCTGTCTTCCTGTCCTGTCTACCCTCTTTGTCATAAAGTTTGGGATGTTTTGTTGTATGGACAGGTTGATGGCTAATTTCGCTGGTACTTGTGACTAAGTGACAATAAAGACTTCAATTCAATTAAAATTCAAATCAATTTATAAATGTTATAAATCTTTTTTGTATAAGATAATAATTGTCTTTTTCACAGTAGTTAATGTAGGGTGAAGTCAGCTAAAATGGGCCACTTTTTGGTAAAGGGCTTTTAATTCCATCAAATAAGCTATGCATTAGATCAAATGTAATTTTTCTGCCCTGCCTGCCTAGAACACTCAGACCAATCAAAACTCTTGTTACAAGTCAACAAGTGTTGAAGAAACAATGCAAGATCAGTTATTGTGATTTGCTGTAAAGATATTAAGAGATATGACGCTACAACATTATTTTGCCAATTTTACGTGATGGCCCAATTTAGCTGACTTCACCCTAATGCAATATGGCCTAAACTGGTGGTTATTTTTGGCTTGTTCCCCTGCCAACAATAGTTATAAACTCACAATAACAAAGAGATTCTCATAAATAATGTCTTGAATGTTTATTCCATGATGTGTTTATGAGAAATGCTTAAAATACTACATATTCATATATTTCATAATCTTTACATATAATATTACATGTTTAAATACACAATATGCAATGTATTACATATTCTGAGAAGCGCTATGGGGCGCCTATTGTAAAGTGACACACACAAAAATTAATAGCAAAATTTCACCACATTTAGCTCCAAACAACATTTAAAAAAGTGGTGTTCATTTTTTTAAGTCACTTTTTACCACATTTACAGCAAAACTTGTTAACTTTGTTTTATGTACTTTTATTGTAAAAAAAATATTCAATCCAAATCTAAATGTTAAATCTAAATGCTAAATGTTATATTTAAATGTTAAATCTAAATCTAAATGTTAAATGTTAAATCTAAATGTTAAATTTTAAATTTAAATGCTAAGTGTTAAATCTAAATGTTAAATGTTAACATTTAGATTTACATTTAGATTTAACATTTAACATTTAGATTCAACATTTAGCATTTAGATTTAACATTTAACATTTAGATTCAACATTTAGCATTTAGATTTAACATTTAACATTTAGATTTAACATTTCACATTTAACATTTAGATTTAACATTTAGATTTAAATGTTAAATCTAAATGTTAAATGTTATATCTAAATGTTAAATCTAAATGTTCTTGGTAAAATGAAATATTTAGCTAATATGCAAATGCGTAGGCCTTCAAAATAAATGCTTGATGAAAAATTAATGGTGGCAAACTGAGAAGCAGTGGCAGCAAAAACTTTCCTGTCCCGTTAGTAGTGTCCAGAGGAATGTCCCGGGACACTCAGACACTGTCCTGTACACTCTCCTGTGACTCCCATGACTGTCCGCCCAATCCAGTCACACAATACAGTTACTCCGCCCCATACTCCAACTGTATTAGTTATGTAATAGTGTGTATTAGTATTGTTATAGTGTGTATTAGTATTTTAATAGTGTGTAATAGAGCTTGGCAACCGACGTCACTGCGCAGTGCATTCTGGGACGTAAACAAGAGGCTGCCGCCATTTTGTGAGGCCACAATAATATTGTCGAAATCAATGTTGAAAAGTCAATTAAAAGAACAAAATCTACTATACAAACTTCTACCGGATGCAAGAACGTTACCTGGAAAAGGTGCTTGCAGGAGAATGTACTCGAGTCCGATGATTTACCTCCGACATTTCAGTTAGTCTGTGTGAGTGCATATACCGGGCTCAGTTTCGTAATTTTAAATCTATGGCAGCCCACGTTCAGTTCACATCTTGAGGATCATTTCCCTGAGCTTGTGAGATGAACATGTGTCTTAATTGTATGCTTTGTAGATGAAAGATAACTGTTATCATTCACATACATTTGAGTAACTTAGTCGACATTTATCCAGGTAGACAAGTCATGTAACAATTGTCGTTGCAGTACACGCCTTGTCTAATGGCATCTGTGCTATAGATTTATGATTGCATTTTCTTTCTCGTTGGGTCAAAACTACTACAAACCTTAATCAGAATTCTGAATCATAAAAGCAAAAAACAGCAACTGCAAATAACAACACCGTAGTTTAAAACAACAGAGCATATAATATATGTAAAAATACTGATTTTAGCTCTATATGGTAAGCAGTACACTTAAAAAGAAACCCACATAGAAAGTCAAAGACATGATTAATGTAAAAAAAAGTAGGGGTTTGTTTCCTTGATTGTATGATGTTGATGAGTTGAAACTATTTGTGATTGATGTTTGTCAAAATAAATATTTTTCTAATGCATACATTGCTTGTTTACCTTATTCCACTTATCATATGTACCAGTACAATAGAAAACCTTGGTGTTTCAGTACCCTCGTAGCACATTGTGGCCTTCGGACAACAAACCAAT
>JACXGM010020933.1:0-17527 GCA_016801145.1 Umbra pygmaea | reverse complement strand
TCACACTGGATCTAGGCCAGGATGGTCAATCATACAGGTTATCTCCAGGGTTCAAAATTAGCACCATTTACCAACCAAATGCTGGTAAAATATGCAGGTGGCTGGTAGATTTGATTCACTCACCAGTCAAAAAAACAATAGTAATCTATTGAGTGGCTGGTAAAATTGAAACATTCACTTGCCGTTTGGCTGGTGGATAGAAAAGTTAATTTTGAACCCTGGTTATCTCCTCAGGAACCTTTCTTCTCATGACCTGTAAAAACAAACACAATGACCCTGCTGTTATGTCATTTGGAATGAGCAGAAACCATAGAGTATCTTGAGTAAATGTTTCTCCAGTTTTAGTTACCTGAGGTATTTCCCGGCAACATATATTTTCTCTCTCCTGGGGAAACAGTTTCCACAAGTACACCTACCAAGGGGAATTGAACACATGGAAGGAAGGTAAAAATCTCAATCAGATGACCTAATCAGCCATTTTGGGAAGTCTCTAAATAAAACCCAAATGACCAGGTAATGGGAGTCCATTACTACCTATTTACCACAAATAATACTTTTTTTACTCTTGGTATACATTTCATAGGTCACTGATTAGTTATGAGCTCTCCCTACTGTTTATATATGTATAAACAATATTTCAAGACTAACATACTTTGAGTGCGAGCAGCACTCATTTCAATACAGGCACATAGCCTAGCCTATGAACTGCCATCTAAACAATTGCTTCAAATTCTTCAGCAAACTGTACGACGTGAAAAAAAGGAACGAGGGTACAAGTTTTAAATTAGTTCGTGAGCAAAATTATTTGCTTACAATGCAAAAAACATTACTAACACAAAGTTATGCTCAGACTAAGTGTGGGTATTACGCTAGTATTGTAGCTAACATGTGATGTTAGGCTACACTGCAAATTCAAGTAATCCCTAAATGACCAAACTTACCACTCTGAAGTAGTAATTTCCAATCTATGGGCGACTGGTTGCTCCTCCACATCAGGTTTTTCTTCCGACTCAGGTTCAAACATGTATGGTTCAACACCGAATGTCTTCATGGTATGTACAACTATGATGTTTCATTGAATGCTGTGTGTTGTCAACTTTGCGTCGTTGCTCTGCAGCTAAACCAACCAATCAGCGCGCAGCTCATTTAAATATTCATGAGCATACCATATATGGAGGAAACCTATAATTTCATTCAGTGGCTATTTCACAGGGTTGGAGTAGGGTGCATAGAACAGCACCCGGGCCATTTTTTGTAAAACCAATGTTACAGATCCTATTCAGAGACCTTAATGAACAGTGTGAAATAGCCTATATAATCATTCTATCACCACTTTAAAAGAAAAACAGGACAGTAATCCTTCAGGTGCAAATGTTTTACAATTTTAAGAATTTTCCATTTCAAATTCTATTTAAGTACATACTGAAAAGTACAACTGTAATCCTGGAAAATATACCAGGCAGGTTCAACAAACAAGTTACATAGTATTTATACATGCGGTGCGAGTCGCGACACTGGTGGCAGGTGTTGCCACTTGCCAGATGACAGCGAGAGGTGTTTCTTCCGCTACATATTAAGGTCTCTTTATGGTGTTTTCAGCCGGGTTTTCGCCTAGACGGCTCTATAGAAATCTGGCACCCTATTGAACGAAGTTAAACTGAGAGAGCGTGTCGTTCACAGACAGAACAAGTTCACAGTAACATTCATCAGGCAGTAATACATTAGCCGATGTTCAGTTCACGTTTGCCCAAAATATGAACGAGTTCATGAACTATCGTTCAACTAATGTGTTTAGGCACAACACTGCATCTACCATCCATCTGCTTCTGTCTCCCTCTCTCCAACACTCCACCACATCGTGACAGTTTCAAAACATTTTATAGGTTGTAAAGAACTGAAAATGGTAATTTGTTGAATTTGTAGCATTAGGAGATTTACTGAAATCAAA
This sequence comes from Umbra pygmaea, assembly GCA_016801145.1. Lineage (NCBI taxonomy): Eukaryota > Metazoa > Chordata > Actinopteri > Esociformes > Umbridae > Umbra > Umbra pygmaea. The sequence goes on along the minus strand of JACXGM010020933.1, from coordinate 15,579 downwards.
AGCTATTTCAAGCAAACACATCTTAACAGGGCAAGTTACATGTTAACATAGAATCCCTTCTTTGATATCACGTTCACAACTCTTGCATCCATTGAACTAGTAATTTCATGGAGAGGTTCTGCTTGAATTTCTTTGCAGGATGTCAGAATAGTCTCCCAGAGCTGCTGTTTTTCATGCGAACCCCCCCCCCCCATAGATCTTTTGCTTAAGGATGCTCCAAATGTTCTCAATAGGGTTAGGGTCAGGGGAAGAAGGGGGCCACACCATGAGTTTCTCTACTTTTATGCCCATAGCAGCCAATGACACAGAGATATTATTTGCAGCATGAGATTGTCATGCATGAAGATTATTTTGCTACGGAAGGCACAGTTATTCTTTTTGTACCATGGAAGAAATTGGTCAGAGAGAAAATCTATATACTTTGTTGAGGTCATTTTCACAATTTCAAGAAATTGGTCAGAGAGAAAATCTATATACTTTGTTGAGGTCATTTTCACACCTTCAGGGACCCTAAAGAGGCCTACTAGCTCTCTCCCCATGATTCTGGCCCAAAACCTACATGACTCTGCCACCTCCTCGCTGACGTCACAGCCTTATTGGGACATGGTGGCCATCCACCAACCATCCACTACTGCATCCATCTGGACCATCCAGGGTATCACGTAGGGTTCGAAATACACAGTGTCCCGTACACTGGTTACTAACAGACATGTTTAATCACAAGGCCTATGAAGCAGATCATAATTCATCTTAAACGTTGATAAAGTATTAATAATAAACATCACAATTGCAGCAATATTTTTACTTCCGTGCATCGGGAGATCACCTTTGAGATTGCTATTCTCTCGTCTAGCCGCATTCTCAAATGGCTACTTGAAGCGAAAAGTTTTTGTAGTTGGCTATGTAACATAGGCTTAGCTTAGAGATGAATACTTAGCATAGGCTAATGGTAAAACATATAAAAAGAGAAGATCTGAATTTGCAAAAATATGATTGTAACTTAAGCTTTTTTGAAAACTGAACACAAAAGAAATGCAGGTTTGACTGGCATGTCAGGACGTTTTAAAAGTAATTTGCAATGATCGGATATTGACCATATGGTAAATGCAAGGTGATATAGGCTATGTAATTATTTAGGTTATGTAAATGTAAAATCTTAGAAAACCATTCTGGTCAAATAGGCATATCATTATTAGAATGCGATTATACCTGGCCGAACTGCAGCTGTCACATCAATTGTCTGTAGGCTTGCTACTACAGCAGCTCTAGAGAAAATGGTTGTATGAACTTCTTGACCTAAAATTAATACATACTAATTCAAAGCTACAAATTGTTTTAGAACATGAGATTGTAGCATTTGTGGCTGTGGAGTCTTGTGGCTGATAACAGCTCACAGCACTTTGTCTAAATTTGTCGTGCCATTCCGGCTAGTGGAATGTCAAAGTGTGCGATGCATGAGGGCTTAATTGAAGGGTGATTTAAAGAAACTTCAGCAACAGTTTATTCTTTTATAACTCTTATTGTTTTATTGATAGTTGCTATAGTTCAGCCAGCATGATGTAATAATAAAAGTGGACTAACTATAAAAAACTATGTAATTTAGATTTAAAAAATTAGTATGATGGTAGGCATTGTGTGTTCAAGCTGGGTGTGGGTGCTATACAGTACAATGGTTTTTATTTTTATTTGATGTCATTGATGCTTCTGAATTTAGATTAAGTACTTACCATTTGTTACAAGAACAATTTTTCTCTTGTGAACTTTCCACTGTCATAGAAAGGGAAACATATTTTAGGGCTTGGTGTTTTTAGTCTAGAGTAATGTTGGTGTATTAAAACATAAAAAATAGTATTTATATTTTGGGACAGTTAAAGTTCAGTTTGGGACGGTTGAAATTGGACTTCGGGACGGTACTGGGACGGGGAGGAATAAAGTTAATCTGCGAGCCCTGGTTGCACGGCACTCAGCAGTAAACTGTTTGAAAATGAGTCTTCATGTATCTCTGGGCCCAATGCAACCATTTCTGCTTGTGAGAATTGGTTAGGGGCAGTCGAATAGTAGGTTTATGCACAAATGCAAGCCTCTGGAGGATCCTACACCTTGAGGTTTTCGGGACTCCAAAAGACCAGCAGCTTCAAATTACAGCAGCTGCTCTCTTAATCAGATGATGGTGGCCTAGTGGATAGCACTGTGGCCTCACAGTAAGAAGGTTCTGGGTTTGAACCCCGATTGTCCCAGGCCTTTCTTTGTGCATGTTCTTCCCGTGTCTGCGTGGGTTTCCTCTGGGTGCTCCGGTATCCCCCACCATAAAAAAACTTGCAGGTTAGGTTCTTCAGTCAGTGCCCCTGATGAAAGCACTGGCTTACTGGCTTACATCTGGAGTTGGTCCCCAGGCGCTGTAAATGGCTCTGTGTTCCAGGTGGCATAGTGAGGATATGTTCAACCTCTAGTCGGGACCGTATTGAGTTTTTTTATTTTTTATTTTTAGGGGAAGGATCAGCTTCAGTATTCAACATATGTATTGTCTTAATTCTAAAACATGCATCATTTCCATCCTACATATTTTTTATATTATTGCTTTCTATATTTTACCCCCATCCTAACCTTTACTCGACAAATGGTTATTAACAAATACATTTTGTCATTTTCACATTTAGGTCTAGCTTATACCTTTTATATTTTTCTCAATTATTATTTTTCGTTCACCACATAATTCATATGAATCAGTTTGTTATTTTTATAATATTTGCAGTTCTTACATGTCTTTTACAGATCTTGGTTTTGATCAACTCTTTATTTAAATTCAATATTGTCCATCTATCTCTTAGCCACAGCCATATTGGGTTTCTATTTGCCATGTATATTTCTACTGTACTGTGATGCTGCACATAAGTATGAAACCTTTCTATTGTCAATAATGACTCTACCAATTTTGAATTAAAGATAAATATTTTTGCTAAAATAATTATCATATTATTAATTGACTGACTATTACATTTTAAATCTCAAAGTATTGCTATTTGTATTGATAAATATTGCATTTATTCATCCATTCTTGTACCTGTGACCAAAAACATGCTACATATGGACAGTACAAAAAAAGATGATCTATATGCTCTGCTTCCTCAGAGCAAAATCTTGTGTCATTTTGCGTATTAATCCAAAAGGGATTTGCCATGGGATCAGAACATCAAATATTTCTTCCCAGCTATTTTGTAATTCATATGGAACAGCAACCAGTTTTTTGTTCTTAGATGGAATTGGTATATTTCTTTGTTTATCCGTATTTTCTTCATCCATGTGTGATCTTTGATACATGGTTGACAGACCAGATTAGACCTTTTCCCCTCTTGTACTTTCTTCTTCCAAGTATATGGTATTGCTGTAGTTAGTTGATTGTATTTTTGTAGGGAGCAGACACCTCCATATGTTTTTGTTGACTGTATGTAAGGCATCACACATTATTCCTTTTCCAAACATCTTGTCAAAGTATACAGGCTTTTTATCAACTAGTATATGAGAATATAGCCACAATAATTGTTTTAATATTTGGTCCCTATTTTCAGGTGGATTAAATTGAAATTGCAACCAACTTTTCATTCCATGGCTTCCATGTTTGAAAAATAACGACATCATAGAAATGGTTCAAATATCTGAAAATGGTCAGTTGTAATTTGTACAAATGGAAAAAGGTCCTTACTGAACAATGGGTGAAATACTCTTATTAGCTTACTAGAGAACCAATTAGGATTTAGGTAAACCTTTTGTATAACTGAGGCTTTTAATGAAAGGTCCAAAGCTTTAATGTTTAATAACTTTTGACCTCCGTGTTCATATTCATTATACAAGTATGCTCTTTTTATTTTGTCTGGCTTACCATTCCATATAAAGTTAAATATTTTCTGTTCATATAAAAACATGTCATTAAGAGTAGGCATAACCATAAGTATATAGGTAAACTGTGATATAACTAGAGAGTTGAGTAAGGTGATTTTATCACAAATAGATAGGTGCTGTCCTTTCCAGGGTAGCAATATTTTATCTAGTTTAGCTAGATTTTTAAAATAATTTTCTTGAATACAACTCAATCTTTCATATGGTATATGTATACCCAGTATGTCCACATCCCCATCAGCCCACTTTATTGGTAATCTACACCGCAATGTAAAATTGGAATTTTTTAGTTATAGTATATAACTATAGTACACTTATCGTAGTTAGATTTTAATCCAGATATGTTTGAAAAGGTTTATAGATCCTTTAGGAGGCTATTTAGTGATCCAACTGTGGTTGCAAAAGGAAACATGAGTCATCGGTATACAAAGATACCTTTGTTGGTAAGCCATGGATTTCCAGGCCCTTAATGTTTTTGTTAGTTCTGATTTTATTGGCTAACATTTCAATTGCAACAGTTAAAAGGTAAGCAGACAGTGGACAGCCCTGCTTAACTCCTCTTGACAGATTGAAATGTTGCGAGATATAGCCATTATTTATAATTTTACATCTAGGGTTACTATACATAACTTTAACCCATTTTATAAGAGGGTCTCCAAAATTGAAATATTCCAAACATTTATATATAAAGTCCAATCGAACTTTATCAAACGCTTTTTCATAATCAGCTATGAAAACTAGGCAGGATAGTCCAAATAGTTGACTTGTCTTATATTGTCTCCAATGTATCGTCCATGCATGAAGCCTGTCTAATTAGGATTGATAATATCGATATAATAAAACCTTTTTAATTGTAAGAGCTATACATTTGGCTAAAATTCTGGCATCACAGCATTGCAGTGTAAGAGGCCTTCAGTTTTTTTTTATATGCAGGGTCTTTATATTCTCCACCTGGGTCCTGTTTTAATAATAACAAAATCAGGCCTTCTTGTTGTGTGTCTGACAATCTACTGTTTACATATGAATGATTAAAACATTCTAATAATGGACCTCTTAATATGTAAAAAAAAAGGTTTCGTATACCTCCACTGGAATGACATTTAGTCCAGAGTTTTCCCAGCTTTGAATGTTTTGATAGCTTCAAGCAGTTCCTCTTCAGTAATTAGTCCTTCGCATGAGTCTCTTTGCATAGTTATTTTCAGGGAAAAAACTTATACAATTGAAATCTGTTAAAGTTAATGGAGAAGACTGAAAGGATAACATCTGTTTGAAGTATTTTACTTCCTGTTCCAGAATCTCATTTGGCGAGTCGTAAGTGGATCCTTCATTAGTGACTAATTTCAGTACATACTTCTTGGTGGCATTCCTATGTTGAAGATAAAAAAAGGATGTACATTTTTCTCCATATTCCATCCTGCTTGCTTTATTTTTATAATAAATTATATTTGATCTTTCTTGTACAAGTTCCTCCATTTCTTTTTCCTCCAACTTATTCTGAAACTCTATATTATAACTGTTATTGTTATCAATCTGACCTATTATTTTCGCAATTTCTTTGGATATTGACTCTTTTAATATGAATTGCCTTTTTTTAAAGGAAGTGTACTGAATTGCATGTCCTCTAAAGGCACATGTAAAGGCATCCCACACAATAAGCGGTTCTGCTGTACCTATGTTTTGTGCAATAATTAGTTTAGTCCTAGCTAAAAAGGAACTGTCCTCCAGTAAGCTTTGATTAAATTTCCAGTACCCCCTTCCCTGTGGAACCTCTGTAAGAGAAACATAGATGCCAAATATATGATGATCCAACCTCATTCTTTCCCCTATCAACACCTTAACCTTTGGTGCAAGAGAAAATGACGTTAAAAAATAATCAATACGACTAGCTTGGTTAAGTCTCCGCCATGTATATCTTATCATTCTAAAATATTTAAGCCTCCATATGTCCACCAATTCTAGAATGTTCATGCAATTATTTATTTCCTTTCATGCTTGTGGGTGATAATTTATTTTGTTATTATCTTTTCTTTCTAGACTGGAGTTCAATGTTGTATTATAATCCCCGACCATAATTATATATCCCTGTGTTGCTTGTAATTGTCATAGTTTTTCATTTATCTCTGTAAAGAAAAGTGGATGATCTTTATTTGGACCATATTGGTTAATAAGCCATATCTGTTTCAAGTCAATTGCCATCTTTAAAATGATCCATCTACCTTCGAAATCTAAAAAGATATTTTCAACTTTTATATTAGTATTAATTTTAATTAATATCATCACCCCTTTTGAGTTTCTTTGTCCATGGGAGAAATAGACATACCCATCCCATTCCTTTTTCCAAAAAACTTCATTTAAAACTGTTGAATGTGTTTCTTGTAAACAGTAAATATTGTATTCCATTTCTTTTAAACAGGTAAATACTGCTCTTCTTTTCATGTTATCTGCTAATCCATTACAGTATTGAGTTAGTTTAGTGGCTCCTGTGCTTCACACTCACTGTTACAACTTAGTGATTGGTGCTTTGGTCTGGGAGAAGTGGCTGTGAGAGTTGATGTACTGTATTGTTCCACCCGAGAGTACAAGCATTATCTGAATCCAAGCGTGTACAACAGAAAACAACATGTCATACACAGTAATATTATTTAATTATTATTATTTTTATTATTATAATTATTATTATTTTATTCTGCTGAATGAGTGAGACCCTGCTACCAGAGTCACAGAACTTTGATCATTTGACTTTGTTCTCCAGATCTCTGGATAAACTTTGTCCCTCGCTGTGTTGCTGATAATAACCTTCCCTAAGGTAAATGATGGTTCAGAGAGGATAGGGGCTTTGCAAATATATGTTTCCATTCTTTGACTGCTAACCGGTCGCTCCCAGCCTTTGTCACTATGGCTACATTTCAAATAGTAGAACACTTCACTTTAGGTCTTCACCAGGTTCATTAGGTCTGGTTAACACTAAGGCACATAATATGAAATAGGGTTCATGCTGTTCTTGGCATCCCTCCAGCTATAAACTCTGCTTACTTTGAGGCAGGGGAGTACATCATCACCACAGATTGCTTTTGGGTTATTCCAATTGTGTTTGGCCTTTTGACCGGGTTACCAGTTGTATCGTCATGGTTGTTGCTAAGGAGGTTACTCTGCATGCTGCACATGATCCCAGCTCCACAGGAAGTGACCTCAGGGCCTGACGATGCCTCCTCGGATTGAATCAATGCTACGCAGACTGCTTCTTAAGCTCCCAGGCACACCATGTGGTCACTGACCAAAAGTGTTTGATTGCATTTGCCGGAGGATAAGATGCCATTCCTGATTAACTGTTTCTAGGTATGTATAATAATATGTCATAGGCTACCACTCAACATGGACACTTCAACCATGTGCTGTTGATATATAGGTACAGTAACAGACCTAGTAGATTTGAAAGAGCCCTTCCTCATTGTCTTTCTCTGACTCCCTGACTTTCTCTGACTCCCTGACTCATTGGCTTTCTCTGACTCCCTGGGCCCTATCTTGCACCCGGCGCAAGTGTCTTTGCTAGTTTAAGACTGACACAGTTGTCAATTTCCCGTCAGGCGCCCGCATTGTTTAAATAGCAAAGGCACCTGTGCCCATATTTGCGCGCATGGGAGTGCTGGTCTAACAGGGAGGTGTGTTCAGGATAATTCTGGGTGTATTGCTATCTTGACGCATCGGAAAGTGATCGCGCCATTGAAAAACAAAAACCTGGTCTAAAGTCGATGGCGCAGCACAGGGGTGCAAACTTGTCACCTTTCGGCGAAATTCGCCGTTTTTAGTTTAAAATAGGTCACCCACGTGATTTGTGTAGATCTGCATAAAAAAAGTATGGAGGGAGAGGGGGGGTCTATGTCTTGTTACACTAATCTGCGAGTAGGCATAACACATTTTCTAATTCGGGAATCTTCACCCTGTGGAAATACTTTATTCTCTGTTGCGCCATTCTAACGGGCCCTGTCCACTTGCCATTTGGAATTTCGCCTGCCAAAGCTGAGTTCGGTCTTCGCTGGCCGCGTGTATGTTTAAACGTTCCAAAAAAATTGTAAAATGCAGGGAGCTGACTATCTCTCATAAATATTATATGAATGAAAAAATGAACAAATGAATCATAATTCACATTGATCTATATCTAGGTGGAGAAAGTAGTTTCAGTGGTAACTGCTGTAGTGTTTACACGACGATGTTACACCAAATGAAATGTCGTCCTGCTAGTAGTAATTATATTGTCCTAAAATAATATGACTTCCCAATATAGTCTACATATACGAATGGAATAATTGCATACAAAACGATTTACACAAAGATCTCCATTGCAAACATGAATAATGACAGGAAGATTGTTGTTGTGTTGACATTGCTGCATTACGGCAGATGGGGGCTAAAGCCAAGTTCACAAGCTAGCAACGTAATTACAAAGCTAACATTTGATGTCTAGCAGCTGTCTAACCAGGGTGCCCAAAAGGTCAATAGCAATCTACCAGTCGATCGCAAAGACAATGCGGGTAGACTTCATTATTTCTCCATTTAGTTTCTTTCTGACCAAGCAAGAGTTGTTTATTCAGTTGCCATGACAACTAACATTTAGTCTGCCTCGCGATTTCCAAGAGCTTTGGACTTGGCGCACAGAGCGCAAAATTGTGAAGCTTGGCCTAATCTCCGTATTCGGTAGCACATATGACATTAATTTGCAAAATACTAATGTAAAATAAATTCCAACCATTTGGAAATGAGTGCAGTACCAAGCAAAAAGCCTAAAACTTTCCATGCTATGTCCTTTTCTTCATGCATTTGTCTGATCTGCCAAACAAGTAGGCTATTGCTTTTCCAAAGAAAGGAAACGTTGACAAACATTTTCGGACACTTAATAAAATCTATGACAACGATTTTCCTGCAAGAAGCAAGCCTAGAAGAACAAAGGTGAAAGAACTGAAATCTCAATTAATCGGTCAACAGTCACTTTTTAGTCGCCCAAGCCTAAACGCAAAGGCATCCAAAGAGGCATAATTCCGGGTGAGTCAAGTTAAAATGGAATATCAAAAATCAACATTTATTAACGTTTTTCTCCTTAATTAGATGAAGAATTCCACATAGAGATAACATGTACTGTAGTCATTCAGAGAACAAACAGGAGTGGTGAGCTGTCCAACTTTCATAGGCAATGGGGAAAAATCTAAAATATATCTTTATCTAATGTATCTATGTTGTAGCCTACCTAAATCGCTTGAAGTAGCCTAGTTCTAATTATTTTACTATCTGATGGATTATGTAATTTTGATAGATGGATTATGTAAATAGATCCCATATTCCAGTTTAGTAGCCTATACAGTTTTAGAGAAAAATGGAAAGAGTGATTTTCATTTGAACAAGCTGCATTTTGTTATTTTAATGTTACTTCACTCGGGACACTCGTGTTGATTTGAATTTCATTAAGAAAACACTTGTGTGAATATATATTTTTTTCTGCTAGCTTGGGCCATTTTTGGTAGTAATGTGATTGGTGGGGTGGACCGGAGTGGGTGATTTGGAGAGTATCGGGGTGGGTGGTAGGAAGCAGAGATGGGCATAAATACAGTAATAGATTACTTTTCTGGGTTGGGCTAAGTGCACAACTTTTGGGAAGTTCCTCAGTAAGACACTAATGACCAGGTAAATTAAGTTCTGTAATTTTAGAATGTTTCCCATTGTTCCAATTGAAGGTTTTTGTTTTTCATAGCTCATTGGTAAGTTATGAACTTTACCTGGTCATTATGGTAGTACTGAGGAACTTCCCAAAAGTTGTGAACTCAGCCCAACCCAGAAGAGTAATCTATTACTGTATTTATGCCAATCTCTGGTTGGAAGGGGGATAATGTATCTATTTTGTGTAATGACAAATAAATTACATCTTAAACGGGATATTGTTTGCACTGATTCATATTTAATGTCCCCCTTAACATTACTTTCGTAGCAGTAAGATTACATTCATTCTAGGGTGAGTTTTTCCCTATATCCTCATGCTAAAATCGGTTGTAAATTGACATTTTCAAGCACATTTTTTCAAGCACATTTTCAAGCACATTTTTTCAAGCACATTTTTCTACCTGGGGGCATGCCCTAGGGGGGTTCGGTCTTTGTCACCTTTTTCACCCTTGATGAGTTTGCACCCCTGGCAGCATGTCATTGTTATTTTAAAAGCAAATAAGTCAAATGCACCTATGGCACAAGCACAGCGCGTGCACACTATGCTTGTTGCACACACACAGGGAAGCGCAGCAGCACACAACTTGCAAAAGATTACAAATAAAAATAATACGGTGCAAATCCGCCGTCATAATAGCAATGCGTGAAAGGTACAAAGACGCCTGGCTCTTAAAGTGAATAGGAGATGAATCTCTGATTGGTTTATTGCATGTTACGCCCAAAACACACCCATGAATTAATGAAGACACTTAGTACAAAACTTTTAGACCATGCACCCGGCACATAGACCCTTTTATCCGCTGTCAAACTAGGAAAAGTGGATTTGGACACGCCCAAAGCACACTTACGCCATGCGCTTAGATAGTTAAAATAGGGCCCCCTGACTCTCTCTGGCTCCCTGGCTCTCTCTGACTTTTTAAATCACTGACTCTCTCTGACTCCCTGACTCTCTCTGACTCCCTGACTCTCTCTGACTCTCTCTGACTCTCTCTTGTCTCTCTGACTCTCTCTTGTCTCTCTGACTCTCTCTTGTCTATCTGACTCTCTCTTGTCTCTCTGACTCTCTCTTGTCTCTCTGACTCTCTCTTGTCTCTCTGACTCTCTCTGACTCCCTGACCTCATTGGTTCTCAAATGCACAACCTTTTCACTTCCTATCTTTGAGGATTGACAAACAGCCCCAAAGTCAGACATTATTGTCCCCATACCCTAGTCTCCAACACACATGCTCCTGATTTGTTTATGTTTCCTTCTCCACGTCTCCCTAATCTCTGTGTTCTTCTCATGCAGAGTAAAGGCTTGTTTTTGCCATTTCACTGTAAAGAACACAGCATTATTATCCTGTCTGTTTCTATATTTCTCACTAAAGCTCCCCCTCTGAACTCACTGCCTCAATAAGGTATATACTGTATATATAATTTCATTTTCAAGGGTTTTATTGGCAGGGGAAATATTTGTTTTCCAAAACAAGTGGAAAATAAAAAAGATGTAATAAGTAACAGAAGAAAGGACCAAAATAAAATTAAAACAAGAAATCAAAGTCAAAGTGACATGTTCAAAAACATAAAGGCTTCCTTTGTCCATCTATCTCTGTCATCATGGATTAGGATGTAGGATGAGAACTTTGATCTGCTGGTTGCCTAGTAACTCTGACATGCTGTGTTTTAAAATTCATGTGGTGCTCATCATCTCCCCCTCTCTGCCCACCTGTCATTAACATCCATAGTCAAGGTGTGAAGATGCCAGACACTGACACACTCTCAATGATTTGGCTTGGTATGTATCTAGTATGTATGTACTAATATATATATATATATATATATAGTTTGTATGTACACACACACACATATACATATATATATATACATACACACACTCACCTAAAGGATTATTAGGAACACCATACTAATACTGTGTTTGCCTTAATTCTACGTGGCATTGATTCAAAAAGGTGCTGAAAGCATTCTTTAGAAATGTTGGCCCATATTATTAGGATAGCATCTTGCAGTTGATGGAGATTTGTGGGAAAAAAGCTCCTGTTCCACCACATCCCAAAGATGCTCTATTGGGTTGAGATCTGGTGACTGTGGGGGCCATTTTAGTACAGTGAACTCATTGTCATGTTCAAGAAACAAATTTGAAATGATTCGAGCTTTGTGACACAGTGAATTATCCTGCTGCTCAGGTAGGCCGTGGCATTTAAACTATGCCCAATTGGCACTGAGGGGCCTAAAGTGTGCCAAGAAAACATCCCCCAAACTATTACACCACCACCACCATCCTGCACAGTGGTAACAAGTAGAGGTCGACCGATTATGATTTTTCAAGGCCGATACCGATTAACGATTAATTGACCGATTATTATTAGTTTTTAGTTTAACCGTTATTTTACCAGGCAAGAACACATTCTCATTTGCAGAAACGGCCTGGGGGAAGGGAGGGAGAGGAGGGGGAGAGGGGAATGAAATGAGCCAATTGAGAGTTAGGGATGATTAGGTTGCCATGATGGTCAGATTGGAAATTTGTCCAGGACACCAGGGTTAACAACCCTACTCTTACAAATAGTGCCATGGGATGTGTGATTATAGAGTGTCAGGCCACCCGTTTTAACGTCTCATCCGAAAGACGGCACCCTACGCAGGGCAGATGTCCCCATCACTGCCCTGGGGCATTGGGAATGATCTTTAGACCAGAGGGAAGAGTGCCCCCTACTGGCCCTCCAACACCATGTCCAGCAGCACTGGTGTCCTATCCAGGGACTAACCAGGCCCGACCCTGCTTAGCTTTATAATCAAACCAGCAGTGCAATTCAGGGCTCTATGCTGCTGGCTATAGTTATTATGATTTGTTTGGGGGAAATAATAACATTACTGAAAGAACAAACTTTTAATATAGCTTCTCAATAAACAAAATAGTTTCAATTCTCAAATAAATAAATCAAAATATTTAAATTTGTACAAACAAAATGCCAAAGAAATGGCATAAACACATAGTAGGTATAGTACGATTTGTATTTGATACAACTTCGCCTATAAAATCTGTTTTTTAAAACCCTTGGGTTTTGCCTAAAAAAACATTTAGTCTGTGCATTTTGATTGTCCTTTTATTAAGCAATCGGCTTTGGTGATGCACATCGGAAGTACAAATATCCAATGTAATTTCCAGAAGCACTTGATAAATATCTGGTTTCAAAATCAATATACAAATATGACAATTAATATAAATATAACAAAAGCAGTAACTGAGAAACATGGGATTTTGTCTTTAACTACAGAATTAGTCTCTTGCGTGAGGAGTCAGAATAGCCTAATGTTCTTCTCTCTTTTCGCCACCGTCTGACTCAACATCAGAAATAGGCTACTTTGAAAACCACGTTTGAGAACACTAGTGACGTATATTCCCTGAATGCCTTTTAACATGAATGCCTTTTAATTAAATGTGGAAGTAAAAAACCTGTCTTCTGTGTATCGTTTTGAATAGGCATCGTATTTTGACTGGTTATATGTGCACAATCAATGACTGTGCATTCGAATGGACATATTCAGCATTCGTTTGGTGCCAGTACCCGATATTGATCTACTGTAGGCTGATCAGATGATTAATTATAAATCCCCCTTATTCATCATATGCAACGCAATATAGCTAGCTAGTTAACCCTTGCGCAGGCTTTTTTTTGAATGGGTCGTTTTTCCCTGAAAGCCGAGGAAAACAGAACGGATAAAAGTTTTGGTTGATAAAAAAATTGGAACAGTTCTGTTGGAACGAAAGCAGTGAACCTCTACCCATTATTCTAGACTAATATTAACAATGTGAAGCTAACAAGTGATTATATGCGACTGATTTTAATTGATCTCCTTTCATGCTAACTACAAACTTACCATGGCTTCTCTGCAATGACAATTTCCTCCAGACTAGCTCACGACAGATGCGCTGCACGTGATTTGCTATCGAATTGTAATACTAGATGAAGTGGTTTCTTAGCTAAATACTTTGCTAATGAGGGGACCATGTGCAGGTGAGGACTAAACAACTGAACCGATTGGATAATCAAACCATGTGAGGTGATCATGTGTTACAAAGAGCGGGAAAACCAAACCAAAACAAAACACACAGGAGAGAAACCACCCTGAAGTGACACAGAACAGGTACAAAGACTATGGACACTGTGACAAAATACATCCATTAGTGATATCCATATACGCACAACATTACCAATTTGCATGTTACCCATTTACAAATACATACATTTCACTGAGGCTAATTATCCAAACCCTTTAACCCCATATTCATAAGAAAAAACTAAAATCCTGCGATTCATTTATACCATAGGGATCAACAGTAGACAATTCATTTATCCAAAAAGCTTCTCTTCTCAAAAGTTGTTTAAATATATATTACCCCCTCTGGGGTTCAGTTACACCCTCTCGACACCAATAAACCTAAGAGATGTGGCAGAACCATGGCTCTTTTCTATATAATGTTTAGCAATAGCATAGTCAACTTTATTATTTCTCATAGCGGCCTTATGTTCCGCAATTCTCAACTTGGGATTACGTTTTGTTTGTCCAACATACATCAAGCCACAAGGGCATATCAACACATAAACAACATGAGTAGATAAAAAATGTATGAATTCTTTAATATTATATTTTCGTCCTGAATGAGGATGACTAAATGTTTTAGTTTCTATAGTATTGGCGCAATGAGAACATCTACCACATCTATAATTACCAAAGACTTTTTGTGCAAGCCAATTTGTTTGTGTAGGCTCTTGGTACATCAAATTGACTACCATATCTCTAATATTTCTGCTTCTTTTAAAATAAAAACCGATAAATGATTAAGCTTTGGATCACATTCTAGGACTTTCCAATGTCTGTATATAATATTTTTAACCTGTCTCGAGGATGTAGAATATTCTGATACAAAGATAGTTGTTTTCTTCTCTTGTTCATGTTGTCTAAGTTTTGTATGTAATAGCTCTCCTCTATTTTTCTGTTTAGCCCTCTCCCTGGCTGAATCAATGAGGCTGTGACTATACCCCCTCTGTTTAAATATTTCTGCCATCTCGTTAACCTTAATATTGTAGTCATCTTCCATGTTACAAATTCTTCTCAACCTAATAAATTGCCCATAAGGGATATTGTCAATAAGATGGTCCGGGTGGAAGCTAGTGGCATGTAATATGGTGTTTCTATCAGTTTTCTTGCGATAGATGGAAGTATCTAGTTTTCTGTCACTATTCACAGAGATTAGTAAATCTAAAAAGTTTATGGTGTGTAGGCTGTATTCCATAGTGAATCTCAGATTCGGGTAGGTGACGTTATTGTGATTATGAAAAGACTTAAGTTGATCTTCATTGCCAACAAACCCCAGAAGGATATTGTCAATAAATCTATGTAAAACAATACATTTGCACCAAACGGGTTATTGTTCCATATAAATCTTTCCTCCCATAACCCCATGTATACATTTGCATAGTTGGGAGCAAACGGCGACCCCATACTTGTACCTTGTGTTTGTAAATAATATTTATTGTTAAACATAAAGTAGTTAGATTTAAGAATGAACATAGTGAGTTTCATCAGCAGCTCCACAGGCAGTTCATGTTTTTTTGGAATTCAAATAAAAATCTATAGCTTCCAACCCACCCTCGTGTGGGATGTTGGTATATAAAGCCTCAACATCAAATGTACCCAAAAAAGAACATTCAGGCATACAGATGTCAGTTATAGAGTTTAAGACATCAGCAGTATCTGCCACATAGGATAGTAAAGTTTTCACATTGGCCCTCATTTATCAAACGTGCGTAGAAACCAGTGTAGATTTGAGCGCAGAAATCATCTTACGACGAGACCCACGTGTGATTTACAAAACTTTCGTATCACTCCAATTCCAGCGTACGAATGAGCGGCTGTTGATAAATCAGACGGTTGAAAACCATCGTAATTTAAATAACACGCCCACAAATATGCATTGAT
>JACXGM010020932.1:0-17837 GCA_016801145.1 Umbra pygmaea | reverse complement strand
TTGTGGCTTCACAAATGCTTTGCTGCATACCTCGGTTGTAACGAGTGGTTATTTCAGTCAAAGTTGCTCTTCTATCAGCTTGAAGCAGTCAGCCCATTCTCCTCTGACCTCTAGCATCAACAAGGCATTTTCGCCCACAGGACTGCCGCATACTGGATGTTTTTCCCTTTTCACACCATTCTTTGTAAACCCTAGAAATGATTGTGCGTGAAAATCCCAGTAACTGAGCAGATTGTGAAATACTCAGATCAACCTGTCTGGCACCAACAACAATGCCACGCTCATAATTGCTTAAATCATCTTTCTTTCCCATTCTGACATTCAGTTTGGAGTTCAGGAGACTGTCTTGACCAGGACCACACCCCTAAATGCATTGAAGCAACTGCCATGTGATTGGTTGAGTATATAATTGCATTAATGAGAAATTGAACGGGTGTTCCTAATAATCCTTTAGGTGAGTGTATATTGTTTACAGTATTGTTTGTACATTGCCAGTGATGGTGCCAGTAATTTTGGAGTTAGTACCTACAGGTATATTGTTCTCAAATTCAGGGAATCCTATGCTTATGAATGTACATGTTTTAGTGTTTGAATGTACACATTTTTAGTTCTGCTGACTCACGTCCACTGCTGATCTGTGAACATAGCCCTGACACTCCAACTGGAGCCAAATATGTTGAAGGACTTTGAGAAACAATCATTGTAGATCAGTCCAGTGTATACAGAGAAGAGGCCCATCATCAGAATGATGTACCGGCCCTCGAAGAACATTGTCCAGATCTGAAAAGAACAGAGAAACCAAGACCAACATCAATGGAAATACAACATCAAGAGAACGCCAACCAGACAATTCCATTTGATAGAAATGACATGTAAAGCGCTCTTACCTCATTATCAGAGCGCTTGCGTTTGTGGCTCCTTTCTGTCAGCACCATCCACAGGGCAAAGCATGCCATTACCACACCATGACCAAGGTCCCCAAACATGACAGCAAACAGAAAGGGGAATGTAATGATGGTGTAGGGAGCTGCCAAGCAAAGGGAAATGTGATCAGGATAACTTGGCGTGTGAATTTGTAAGAAACCTGACCAGTGTGTACTGCATGTGATAGTTAATCCTACCTGTAACCCTATAACGGTGCTCACCTGAGCTTGCGAATGTGTTGTGTGACTGCCCATCTGTACTTACCTGGGCTAGCTTCTCTGTAGTCTCCAACCCCATAAGCCTCTACGATACTCTGAAAGCCTGAGGTGAACTTGTTCGTTCTCACAAGTGTCGGCGGAGTGTCGGTGCTTGGAATGCGGTTTACAAAGGAAGGCACAGTGGCATCACCTTTTCTCTGTTGAGGGAAAATAGCAAATATTAAATACATGCTGCACTACTATCAAAGCAAACTTATGGTCTGTAAGACAGTGATGTCCTCCAAAACCTTCCCTTACCGAGCCTTCCTCCAGTGCGCCCCGCAGGTTTGTCAGGTCACTCACTGGGCACCACACCTCAGCAATGAGACACTTGTTGGTCACATCAAAGCTGCAGAGGTTCAGGATGTGGTAGATGGCCTTCATCTTCTTCACCTGCACCACCCAGGTGAAGGCTGACTCTGAGGCCTTCTGCAGTACCTGTCTCAGATACTCCTCAGTGCGTTGGAGGACCTGTTGGAGCCATTGGATATTTACAAGACTTTGCATATTGAAATATTTATAGTCATTTTACTATGCAAATGAGAACATGGAAAGAAACCTTAGACAGACAGACAGACAGACAGACAGACAGACAGACAGACAGACAGACAGACAGACAGACAGACAGACAGACAGACAGACAGACAGACAGACAGACAGACAGACATTATGCCCTGACATTACACTATCAGTCCCAGACTTACATTGTTTAATTCCTGGATGCGTGTCCTCAGGCTGTCCATGACATCCGCCCGCTCCTCGTCATTCTCAGGGTGAGGGTAAAGGTGACAGTGGTAACTGAGAGATAAGGAAACAATGATAATACAGTCACAAATCAATCATAAACTCAAGTTTATGTGTTGAAGCAGGGTTGACAAACTGGGTAACGTGTTGGCAAAAGCATACTTACCAATCACAAATCTTTTGGACCTTCTGTCCAATCTGGTCTCCCCAGAATGAGATGAGGAACACTACATGTGTATTGATCTCACCCTGTAAGTCAGACACAAGGCAAGGCAAGGCATGTTTTTTTATAGCACATTTCATACACAATGGCAATTCAAGGTGCTTTACATAAACAGGAAAACATAAAAATTTAAAACAGACAAAATTAAAGCAATTAAAATACATGTGAAAAACAGTTAGAAAAATTGTATAGTTTAAGAAATATAAGAGACTGAACGAACCATTTAAAATATAGTGCAATCAGTTCGGACTTAGCACAGAGTTCATTCACACACAATAACATCCCATCGATCTTCTACATGTATTTTATCTCGAGGTAGAAATAGATTCCTGAGATCTGTATTGTATTGTTCCACTCACAGTGTCCAGATCAGCTAGGCTCTCGCCCAGCTCTGCATAGCTGAGGATAGTGTAGCCTTTACACACCCTCCACAGCATGCGCTCAAAGGCCTCCACCTTCACACGGTGGATTAAACCTGACACAAACCTACAGCCAAGAGGAGGAATTTACCACTTTGGATTTATCACTTGCTCAAGCTGAATCGTACAGTGATTAGTGACACATTATGTGATTGTCTGTTATACTCACCCCAGCTTGGCTCCCAGTCTCTGCATTCCAGTGCAGCCAGCAGAGTCTGACTCAATAGACTGGAACTCTTCATACTGTGGGCCAATGGCCTCATGCTGCAAATGCCCAGGTTAGTATGACCAACACACAAACACTGGCAGCTTCTTATGCATAAAGACTTATGTAGTGGTATTATGGTCGTGTATAATTCATGAATTACCTACAAAAATCTGTAGTAGTAATGTAATTACATAATAATAATTTCATAGCTAATGTTGTAAATCAGCATTGGAATCACAAAATCACACAAGACTGCTTATATTGTTCAGTCGAGTGATACTTGTGCACGTGTGGTGAATTTATCAAATTGTTTTCAGCGTTATCTCTGCTTCGCCGAGTCGGACTCCAGGTTATGAGGAATGCATATGGAGAGAGGCAAAACAAGTGCCAAGGTATGGAGTCCCTTACTGTCAACACACCCTTGTGTCTGGGTGGGCTAAAGAGCAGAGGGTGTGTCTGATAGGAATAAGGTCCAATAGGCTTCTCACAGCAAAAGTTCTATTATTGAAACTCAGAAACTGATTTCCAGTCTGTAGTAATAGCATCGGCAATGGATGTTACAAAAAAAAATTTTCCCCTCTTTAATGTTGCCAAACATTTCTATGGGCTAACGGAAAAGGGCTACAAGTTATGAGGTTTAAGATAAGTCTGTGTACATTTAACATGTTATTGATATTCTGTAATGCATCTACAGATTGACTATTGAAATAAGGTTTTACCACTTTTCTACCATCATCGTTTTCAGCAGCTGCTTAAATTATATTAGCTTTGGCTGTAGTGGATAAGCATAGCAGCTTGAGGATGCTCTATGTCTCTGACACTTTACCCCTTGCGCTTCAAAATACAGAGTGCTGTGTCGGTGATCTGAAATTATTCCAACAACACCAGGAAGGTACAACTCCAGTTTTTAAGTGCTTCATTAATGTTACTCAGCTAAAAAGTCATCAGGGTTTAATGTTGCCCACACACAAATGTAAACCAGCACTTGATTTTACCGTTTAACAGCTTTTACCCATTTGTTTTATTGTTTTTTTTTCTAATGTAAAGACGTAGAATGACAGGTAGGGACGTTTATTTTATTTTTTATTACAACACGGTGGCACACTACAGGCAATTTTGCCCTTGATCTCCTGTATTATATTTTACCCCAGTGTATACATTACGAGCTTATAAGCGCAACGGAAATAAGTTTACCCATCTATGACACCTTATGATGCTAGGATTGCGGAAGTGTGAGAAAGGCTTATTAAACAGCCTAAGTCAGATATCGTAGTGTTTTTGATGTGAGAGGTAGTGTGTAAACAAAGATGATAGCACTGACCCGGGAGCGGCTGTGTACAAATGTGCGTGTGATTCTTAGCATGTGCGTGTACTCTGTCAGCTCTAGAAGATTCCGCTGCAGCTTCTCTTTGTTCCTGGCCACCTCGCTAAGCTCCACCTCCAGCCTCTGAAGCTGCTCCTGGGGGGACCAGATCACAAACGAGACGCTCAAACCCCTTGACCAAGCAATCACATCTAAATTTGTTCCCCTTAATCATTTTTAACACACAAGCAATATACTACACTTTTTCAATAATTCTCCAAACGTTTTCTAACTCAGCGATTCATCATAAATACTCAATGGCAAGTTTTTCATCAACCGCTTACATGAAAAATAGCATCACAGACCTACCATGATCTCAAGGACATGTTTGGGGGGAGGTGCAACAGGGCAAAGTTCATCATCTTCCGGTACAGAAATTTTGGCCTTGCGGATCTCCCTCAAAAGGTAACCTATGCAAAAAAGTAGAAAAAAAATGTATCAACAACTCCAGTTATAATTATGACTATAGTATATATATCCTGGCACTTTGAAGAAAACATTAAGGGCTTTTGCCAAAATGATCTTATTGAAGAACAACTAAAATCTATATCTAGCACAAATTTGATGGAGAGAACATACTCAGTTGTCCTTGATTTAGCATGATTTGATAATAAAATCCCACTGCAATAGTTCAACATTTACTAAACAAAATGCCAATATCCGTAGATGATCTGAGCATGATAAAACCAACAGGTTGATCTTTGTCCACAAATGAATAAGAGTGCTGATCTAACATTGTTTTGATTTTTCAATAATAATTGAATTATATTGACACATTTTAAATCAGCACTCATACTCTGATAAACTTTATGAATACAAGCCCTGCTCTAGTCTTAAATTAAATGTCCTCACCCAAAATTCTCTCCATCTCCTCACATCTCTTAATTTCACTTACGAAGCGGCGCTGGAAAGGGTTAACACTGGGGTTAAGCTGAAACCAAAGGAGCACAGTGGTTAGTGACTGTGCAGTTGGCTAAATGCTGACATCATCCAGCTCACCAGAAATATTCCACTTCAATTACTTTTATTTCGCTGAATTTATTACTCAAATATCAACAGTTCATTTTAAAAGCTCCAAATCCATTTTCTTGTGAGGTCACAAGAATATAACACAACAAACCTGGTGACCAAGGTGCGTGTGTAACAGGTTTTTGGAGCCCCTGAATTCTATATAGACCATATACAGCTAATACTGTATAGAGACCTCTAGAAAGATAACCAGCCCGTTAGAATAGGGATACCTACCAGTCTCTGTGATGGATTAATGTTTTTTCTTAATCAGTCTTTGTGGTTTGACAAATAATTAATCATGTGAAACATTAATACGAATGACAAACAACACGCAAAACTAAACAAACGCAGGACTAATTATTTGGGCACTTTATTTTCAGGTCCTGTAATTCAGACGCAGGCAGACACAGCCCAACAGATAAGCTGAAAGGACAGGTTTGGTCTGGCATATTTGACCACCGATAGACAGTAGGCCTGAGATGCAGTCAATAGGCCTAACTGATACACTATATACAGTCAGTAGACTACTGATATTATTGCATTAAAACTAGTGGCTCGACAGAAAGGTGGATTACTTACATCTCGAAACTCGACCAGTCCCATTTCTCCAAGCTCACTTATGCAATCGTATGCAGAACCGGACTGCAGGAACAACTGCGCCAAGCACATCTCCTCACTTCGGAACACCGACCCCATATTATCTGCCAACGGCGCCTTGCAAACAAAATCTCTTTTGGCCTGTTAATTCACACAAAAATTTAGCAATTGCCTTTGCATCCAATAAATCACAAGCGAAATGACAACACTCTCAGTGTTTATTATGCCACGCGTCGCTATAACGTTTCGAAAAATGAATAGGCTACATTGTAGCTGGACTATCAATGAGTTCTCGGAATATATATCAAAATCACTCAGTTGCTGGTAACAGTTGCCGGCTTAGTTATTTAATCGATAATAGCACTCGAGCTCCTAAAGCCGATCATTAAGTTACGCATATTATAAGAAAAAAACACCCTCAAATCGCGAACACCTATTTTATCGAGCGAGTCAGATAATTCGCGTCATCCTGTACCTTTAATAGCTGTCTTACGAGTTAATGTTGTCTTTGCAATGTTATGTGCAGGATTGTTAATAAAACATATAAATATAAATTACAGTCATGACTAAAGACAATATACTACATTATATGTATAAATAAAAAATATATACGTAAACCACGTTAGCTGTCACAGATTACGCGTGCAGGTTGCCAGATATGCTCTTTTGTTCCCGGGATTTACATTTGACCGACTAGCCCTCAAGTCAAAAGTGATTAGAGCAGTTAGCCCAAACCCACATATTAAAAATATATACACATAAATAATAACACATATTTTGAATTCGAAATTACCAATACGATAAGATCACATTTTCAAAAACAAAGTATGTATCCTATAACGTATGGTCTAATGTATAATTTAAAAAAAATAATTGCAGTTGAATTCATTTTCTAAAACGCTGTTATGTTTTTCTTAAGAAATTCAAATGTATGTGATAGCATAACGAATACTTAGAAATGATTTTACCCACTCTGGCATATGGGCTTCCTTTTATTTATTCAGTTCCATCATTCAAAATCGAAGAGCCATCTGCCCTTTGTGTTTAGGCCTGCACATAAATTTAAAGTGGTGGTAAATTCAGGAACCCTATCAAATTCATGTCATTGTATTGTTCAATAAGTAAAATGTTGTCACATACTTCCTTACCAAGTGTAACGGTAAATTATTTACCTACGAACCCTCGAAAAGTCAAGAGGAATCAGTACTAAACAGTATAACAATAACTTGGCTATATACAGGGAATATTAGTACAAGCAAATCTTATCATTATATATCGCTTGTTTAATTGGCTGTATTGTTTTGAGGTTAATGTCTTACTTACATTCTTTATGTTTTTCGTTGTATCTTGCCATCTTGGAAATTAATGCTTTTGGCAAGTTTTTAACTGATAATTAAAATATATTTTCTTAATATATCAAGTTAAATGATGGTGAAATAATAGGAAGGTACTTTCTCTAACTAGGTAATAAAAATTGTAATGTCCGCAACACTGCTTTAAGCTCCCATATTTAATACAAAGGCAACATTTCGATCCTTTGTATTATATGGGAGCTTAAAGCAGTGTTGGGGACACTACACATTTTTTTACCTCAGCATTTCTCATTTTGTCCTGCACCTCAGTAGGTGGGATCTGCACACAATCTTCTTTATACATTTATCTACCTATCCATAATGAAAATAGCATCCAAAAAAACAGCAATGGTACTGAATCTGTTTATAAAATCTATTATTCAGCAGGGGTTTTGACACTGTCATAATGGTAACAGTATGATGCTAGTTACATGTACATCTAATATATTTTTTTTACCTTTTCCATTATCTCAATCAAAACATGTTGTTGCAATCAAAACTGTTTTGGATGGATTTATTATAAGGTGCAAGTTCTCTATCTCTCTTATCTTAGAAATAAGACAAATGACAGTCCATCAATGATTGCAAACCAATGTAACAGACGTTTAGCCAAATGGATACACGTAAGTTGTATAAAGATTCATGACTCTTTTCTGTAAAATATTGATTTAACCTATGCTTATGCAATTAATAAATTTATAATTAAGTTCATAATTAAACTCTAATGGCATGAAAAGTTTCACAAGATACTATAATCATTTATTGTCTCTAAATACATCTCTTATTGTCTCTAAATACATTTCTCTCAAGTTTATCCAAGAAATTGAATAACACTCCCCTACATTTCCAAAATGGTGAGTAGCTACATGATACTCAACATCCCACAAGTCCCTTTGCGGTCTGACTGTGTCACCTGAGGCTCTGGGCCAGTCTATTTAGCTCCTGTGAGAGAGCAGTGACAGTGTCCAGGATCCGCTGCTTGTCTCCCTCCACCAGTCTGGCCCCACAACGCTGGGCAAACCTATCCGGGTGCCAAATGGCCTGCTGGCGCCGGAGCAGCTTGCGGAACACTGGCACGTCTTTTCTGTCCGCACCATGTAGCATCACCTCCACCATCTCCTCCACTGAGCCCTTCGGAGCTGGCCAGGGAATGTCCCCATAAGTCAGCTCTGTGATGGCCACTGATGCAGTGTCAGTGCTGAAGGTGGCCGCACATCGCTCCTCGTAGCATCGCTTTTTCCCCAGGCGTGTCTCCTCCACTTTCCGTGCGGCGCGTGCCAGGTACTCCTCGTGCTCCCTCTGCAGCCTCTCATGCAGCTCTCTGTTGGCCCGCTCCTCTTCCTCAGTCTTCCTCTTCCTCCTACCTTGAGAACCCGAAGATGCCAGTCTTTGAGCCTCAGCATGCTGTTTAGTGATATACTCTTGTCTAATTCTATCTGCCCAATCTTGAAAGTCCTCCTCATCTGTGTCCTCTGTGTATAAATAATCTGCTGTAAGGCAAGAAAAAAACAATATGACAATGCGACAATGGTAATTAGAACAGATTATTAAGGAATGAAATCTTATCAATTTACCATCATATTGACCAAATGTTTCATAGAACTCATCCTGGCATTCCCCAAAAAGCTTTTCTTGCCACTCTTGTTCAGCATCTTTCTCTTTTGAAGGGATCACCTTCGGTATGGTCTTTGGAAGAAAAGTAGAAACAGAAACATAATGCAAGGATGCTAGGATACACAAAACAAATACTCAAAAAAATCAAGGGAACACTTAAACAACACAATGTAACTCCAAGTCAATCACACTTCTGTGAAATCACACTGACCACTCTGGAAGCAACACTGATTGACAATCAATTTCACATGCTTTTGTGCATATGGAACAGACAACAGGTGGAAATTATAGGCAATTTGCAAGACACCCCTAATAAATGAGTGGTTCTGCAGGTGGTGACCACAGACCACTTCTCAGTTCCTATGCTTCCTGACTGATGTTTTGGTCACTTTAGAATGCCTAGCGGTGCTTTCACTCTAGTGGTAGCATGAGTAGTGTCCAGAGTATGGAGCCGCTACCAGGAGACGTCAGGAGGCCGTAGGAGGGCAACAACCCAGCACCAGGACCGCTACCTCCGCCTTTGTGCAAGGAGTAGCAGGAGGAGCACTGCCAGAGCCCTGCAAAATGACCTCCAGCAGGCCACAAATAATGTCCACAGGTGGGGATTGTGCTTACAGCCCAAGGACGTTTGGCACTTGCCAGAGAACACCAAGATTGGCAAATTCGCCCCTGGTGTCCTGTGCTCTTCACAGATGAAAGCAGGTTTACACTGAGCACATGTGACAGACGTGACAGAGTCTGGAGACGCCGTGGAGAATGTTCTGCTGCCTGCAACATCCTCCAGCATGACTGTTTGGCGGTGGGTCAGTAATGGTGTGGGTTGGCATTTCTTTGGGGAGCCGCACAGCCCCCCATGTGCTCGCCAGAGGTAGCCTGACTGCCATTAGGTACCGAGATGAGATCCTCAGACCCCTTGTGAGACCATATACTGGTGCGGTTGGCCCTGGGTTCCTCCTAATGCAAGACAAAGCTAGACCTCATGTGGCTGGAGTGTGTCAGCAGTTCCTGCAAGAGGAAGGCATTTATGCTATGGACTGGCCCGCCCATTCCCCAGATCTGAATCCGATTGAGCACATCTGGGACATCATGTCTCGCTCCATCCACCAACGGCACGTTGCACCACAGACTGTCCAGGAGTTGGCGGATGCTTTAGTCCAGGTCTGGGAAGACATCCCTCAGGAGACCATCCGCCCCCTTATCAGGAGCATGCCCAGGCGTTGTAAGGAGGTCATACGGGCGTGTGGAAGCCACACACATTACTCATTTAGATTTTTTTTAAGGACATTACATCAAAGTTGGACTTCCATTGATAATTTTTGTACGATTTTGTCAGCACACTCAACTATGTAAGGACGTAAGTATTTCATACGATTTGTTCATTCATTCAGATCTGGGATGTTTTATGTTAGTGTTCCCTTTATTTTTTGAGCAGTGTATAAACAACCATATAATAACGTCCTAACACTTTTCTTAAATAAACACAGAATTTCGTACCGTCTCATATTGTATCCACTGTAGTAGGTCCTGAGGGGTAATTCCTGCATTATTTGGTGAGACCATAGCATTCGGGCAACTCTTTTTCAGGGGCACCACAAGATCATCAAACGCTGCATAATAATCGGGTTAAAGAGCAATATTGTTAGAATAAATGTTTTCATTATCCTACTTACCGTACATGTTTTCTGTTAGTTACACTGACAAACGGTACTAACCTCTTTTGCCATGTTTCAGAGCCTTGTTTGCGGCTATGTGTAAGGGCGTGTTCCCTTTCTTATCTTTCTGAAGGACGTCTGCTCCATGCTTCAGCAAAAGCCGAAGAATTGCGTCATCACCGAGAGAGCAGGCCAGGTGCAGGGGTGTCCTGCGCTTTTTCCCTTGGGAGAAATTTAAGTCCAGGTTGGAGTGTTTCCGCAAGTAGGTCTTCAGCTTCATCAAACTGCTCTCTTCCACGTATCTTAGGGCCTTTTTCTGTTGGCGACTCACCATGACTTGTTTAGCTATTGTGAATGACATAAATTCGACTCAACAAAATGAAAACAACTATTTACAGTACATAGATAGCCACATACATATTCTACTACGAGCTACCCACGTTTGCCCACAATACAATAGCTACTGTTAACATAACGTAAACTAGCCAACATGTTTGCTTAATCCTATCGGTCTTTTACTAAAAGGCTTTTGTCAGGTATTTAAGCTCGTTGTAATGTTTCCGGACACTATTGCCGACTAGCTACTTGATTTAGGTAACTTCTTTCCACCAAATGTGAGTTAACACGGACACATAACAATGTAACACAAATGTATTGTCCCTTAGTAAATTCTACCTCTAGTTTAGCTGTATTTTTTCTGGGCTGTTTAGTTCCGGATGAGTTGTAATACTACATTTGATCACTAAGGGGCGGTATGAAGCTGTGGTCTGGCTTTAATCATTGACGTTCATTTATCCCTTCATACCATGCTCTGATTACATATACGTACGTACAGTGAGGGAAAATAATATTTGATCCCCTGCTGATTTTGACAATTTGCCCACTGACAAAGAAGTGACCAGTCTATAATTTTAATGGTAGGTTTATTTTAACATTGAGAGAGAGAATAACAACAAAATAATCCATAAAAATAAGTATTATCTTGTCAATGAACTCAAGGCAGCTGGGACCATAGTCACCAAGAAAACAATTGGTAACACACTACACTGTGAAGGACTGAAATCCTGCAGCGCCCGCAAGGTCCCCCTGCCCAAGAAAGCACATGTACAGGCCCCTCTGAAGTTTGCCAATGAACATCTGAATGATACAGAGGAGAACTGGGTGAAAGTGTTGTGGCCAGATGAGTTCAAAATCGAGCTCTTTGGCATCAACTAAACTCACCGTGTTTGGAGGAGGAGGAATGCTGCCTATGACCCCAAGAACACCAACCCCACCGTCAAACATGGGTGTTTTTCTGCTAAGGGGACAGGACAACTTCACTGCATCAAAGGGACGATGGACAGGGCCATGTTCCTTCAAATCTTGGGTGAAAACCTCTTCCCTCAGCCAGGGCATTGAAAATGGGTCGTGGATGGGTATCCCAGTGTGACAATGACCCAAAACACATGGCCAAGGCAACAAAGGAGTGGCTCAAGAAGAAGCACATTAAGGTCCTGGAGTGGCCTAGCCAGTCTCCAGACCTTAACCCAATAGAAAATTTGTGGAGGGAGCTGAAGGTTTGAGTTGCCAAACGTCAACCTCAAAACCTTGATGACTTGGAGAGGATCTGCAAAGAGTAGTGTGACAAAATCCCTCCTGAGATGTGTGCAAACCTGGTGGTCAACTACAAGAAAGGTCTGACCTCTGTGATTGCCAACAAGGGTTTTCACACCAAGTGCTAAGTCATGCAAAGAGGTCAAATACTTATTTCACTCATTGTAATGCAAATCAATTAATAACTTTTTTGAAATGCGTTTATCTGGCTTTATTTGTTGTTATTCTGTCTCTCACTGTTCAAATAAATCCACCATTAAAATTATAGACTCATTATTTTTTGTCAGTGGGCAAATGTACAAAATCAGCAGGAGATCAAATAATACTTTCCCTCACTGTAGGTGAGCTTGCCTATAAGGCAAACATTCCCTCACCAAGTACATTTATGACAAAACTAATGATAGATTCTGGCAGAAGTGGGCCGGCCAGCAAAATGAGGGCTACCAGTTCAAATCCTGTCTGTGTCTGTAAAACAATTAGGTGAAGAGTGAGCTGTCAACCCAGATGGTTGTTGGTAATGAATCGTAGATTTGTGAATTATTATTAGTGTCATAACATGTTGTTGTGATGCCAATGTGCACAGTGCATCCCCACATGCTGCATCACCGTTGGCTGTCACCTGCCCCTTGTCAAGATTCTCCAGGTCAATAAAGTATGCAGAAAAAAAATCATCATCACAACCCCCCCTCCAAAAGTTATCATCCTACAGATAAAGACCATGTGGACATTATCATGACAAACATTCCTGCCACCTGAACCACTTTTTTTCCTTTTCTGCAGCAAGTTATCTGTTCCATAAAACACATTAGGAATATGCTTACCACACCAAGCTACCACTAAACTGTAAACTGGAAAGCAGCACTATAGTGAATTTTAACTCTATTCATCTCCCTTCATCTATACTGATACTGTAAATATGTTCATTAACTGTAACTCCATGTACACAATATGACCAAATGTATGTTGGCACCCCTACTAATGGTCGAAAAAGGATACTTTTCTGGGACTGTTTATCAGGGTTTGGGCTAGACCCCTTAATTCCACTGAAGGGTAATCTTAATGCTACAGCATACAAAGATATTTTAGACAAATGGGTGCGTCCAACTTGTGGAAAGAATTTGGGGAAGGCCTTTTCAGTTCCAGCATGACTGTGCACCTGTGTGTACAAAGAGAGGTCCGCAAAGTCATGGTTTGATACATTTGGTGTGGAGGAACTCAATTGACCTGCACAGAGCCCTGACCTCAATCCCATTGAACACCTTTGGGATGAATTGGAACGGCGATTGCGAGCGACGCTTTCTCATACAACATCAGTGCCTGGCCTCACAATTGATAATTTGGATGAATGGGCACACATTCCCTCAGACACACAAAAAAATATTGCCACAAAGGGATGGAGGATGTAGTCCATTTTAATTCCCTCGTTATGGAATGGGATGTCCAATTTGCTCAAAAGGGTGTGATGGACAGGTGTCCACATACTTTTGGCCATATAGTGTATGTTATAGAGTCATTTTTCATATCCTATATGTTCACCACCCATTTAATTTAGTAGATGTAGTGTATTCTGTTTCTAAACGGTCTGTATTGTCCACCGCTAACAACAAAATTACACCAAATAACATTGGTGTGCGGATTTAGCAAATGAAGGGGATTATGGTCAGTGCTCCAAACCCTGTACCCTGTGTGTGTGTGTCTTTTGCAGTGGTTTGGAGGAAGCAGACATCACTTTTTGGTTGGACCTTCATTTCTAAGTAAACTGCTAAAGAGGCTTGGAATAAGTGAGACCATTAGCCATGTTTATTTGTGTCATTGATTGATTGTTCTTACCTACTGAGCTACCAATGTGGAAAAGAGGTATTTCAAATTGTTATCGGCAGGCAAGCAACTGATATCTTAGACATATATATATATTTTTAAGTAAAATCTAGCAAAAATATGTTGATTTAGGGATATATTAGGTTAGTCTGTACATCTTCATTGTTTGACTGACTATAGGTTTGTATCTCCAGTTCCTCCTTTTCTCCATGGGTTTTGATGCTCTGCCATGAATCTGGACTGGAGCTCCTTATTCACTTTTCACCACCTGTCAGGAAGAGGAGACTGTGTGGGGTGTGAGATGGCATCTGTGTGTGTACTGTTGGTGGGTGGATGCTATTTGTTGTTGCAGGCACCAACACCGATGTTGCCTGCAATAACAGATAATAACACAACCAAAATGTAGAAATGTGGCAGAGCAGACAATTTTTTCCCGTGTGCATGTAGTAGATTTTTTACAAACACAGATTATGTACAGATTTTAATTAACCTAAAAATATCCATAAAAATCAAGTTATACGTCAAATAAGTGTGAAATAAGCAGAGGTAACTAACGGTGAACACATTTTTCCATCTCCAGGTGTGTGTCCGCGTGTCTGGTCACTGCAGCCACCAGATCAGTTTCTGAGGTGCAGTAATGATATTCCCATAAGGGTTGAATGAGTCCAGCTGAACTGGCTCTGTGCTTGGACTGATAACAGGGGCTTCATTTAGCCCTCTGCTGGATATGAGGGAGGGCAAGGAAGAGAGAGGACTCCCTCACAATGGAGGGGATAGAGAAAGACATGAACGCGTGCTTTGTGCCCCGGAGAGGATGATCCGTTTGGGATAAATCAGTTCCTCACACCCGTAGATCCGGAGTGGTCTCCGCACTCACAGCCCCTTCTGTCGGAAACGACGTGACTCCTTTAACGATCCCCCTCTTGTGTGGAAGCCTTTGAAATGTCCCAGAGAGGGCTCCGCTCTGTCGCCTCAGGTGTCTGGGTCTCGTGCTCACATCTCTGCAGATCGGGCTCACCAGCATCAAACGGGGTAAAGATGCATTCTGCAGTTTCTGCCTGGCCGTCTGCTCCAGCTCCACGAAGCGGGTCACCATTTCATTACCTCAGTGTCATGAGCCTGGTTTGATCAGGTCCCGTTGCCACCACTTAGCCACCCCTGCTACACCCTGCTCTCCCCCGGGGTCAGATGGTGCATGGGTCTCAGCCAGGCTGCTGAAAGACAGGATATCCCAGGACAGGAACCCCCACCTGGCCCAGCCTCTCGTCTTTCCTGCCTGGCCCGCTAACTCTATCCTGTTCATTGACGGCCCTCACCATCCATTGGGGCATGGGCGGCCCTAAGACGGGCAGCAGGAAAGCAGGGGTCCTTCAAGACGATCCAGGGGTCGTCTCCCTATCCCGCCACAGCACGGCAAGGCATCATCCCAGGTCCGGTTTGTTTCTCCTCCTTCTCCCCATTGTTCCGAAGTAGGAGAAACGTGCACGAACTTCCTCTGGATCTATTTTTGCCTGGCCTGGTTTCTTCTGCGCTGATTTATGACCGCTGGAGATGTGTGTTGGACAGCAGGCCTGAATACGTCTGGTTTAAACAGGATCCCATCATGATGTTGGCTGGAGTCCTTCTCAGCTGGTTGGGTAGTTGTGAGGGTCTGTTGGGTCGGAGAGGCGTTTTGGCTCAAATAGCTCATCTTAACCTATGGATTGGAAATGGTTATCTACATCTCACCAACATGGAAGTCACAGCGATTTCCACACCTAGCATGCAACCCACTGCCTTGTTGACAAAAACACACTCCTAACAACACACAGGAAGAAATGCTTTTTTCACACAGAGTGTGCTGTAGTTATAAATATTTCTGCCGCAATTCTGGGTGTGGTAACAACTTCCTATCAGAGTGTTATCAGGTGTCCACTTATGATAGCATTACCAAGGTGAAGGAAATGATAACTAACTGACATGCAACATGTTTACTACTCTATAGCCTGCCTATTTTATAAAAGTACTGAATAATTAGTTCTATGTTGTTTAACATTTTTCAATGTTAAATGACATTTTACTAAGTGTGAGGTTGTATTTGCAGATTGTGTGTATTGTGGTTTTTGCCCTAATGTGTATTACACTACAAACGTCTGCAAGGACTTCATATTGATAAAGACAAGTGATATTTAAAGTCTTATATTCTACTGGTGTCAAATTTAGCAGTTAGATGTATATTCTAAATGTTTTCTGGTTGGAGTAGTGTTAACTCTGTCCTTTACCCAGTTAGATCAGGGCTACATGGCTGCTTGATGGCTCAGCTGGGGGTTGGTGTTGGTCTTGTAACAGGAGAAGTGACCAAGAAGGAGATGAAAGAGCACAGACACCAGTTCTTCTATAGACTTGTGACTTCATGCCTTGATCAGCGATTCCAATATATAATATCAAATTGCAAATTCTGTTGCCTGTCAGAAAAAAAGAGATGTGTACAGGCCTCACAATCTCAAATGATTCTATTAGCTACATTATCAGCTAAGTCTTTCAGCCAGCCAGACTAATACAACATTATTGAAGATTCTGTCCCTATTTCCTTTCTTGTCTGACAGAGATGTATGCATGTTTGGTTATTTTGTCATGCAGAGGTTATTAGCTCCTATCATAAATATAGGGCTACTGTTGTATACATTTAAAGAAAATCAACATTCAGTGTGAGATTCATTCGGCTGCTCAACATGGAACACAGACACTGATCGCAAATCGTCTGTTGAGCACTAACACTCTCTGGTCACTTTATGCTCTCTACATCTGATGTAGCAGAATTCAAATGCACCTTTAAAAGCAATTTTTCATGCCAAATCTATAATATTTACTACTTCTACTGTTGTACATTTTCCAGACCACTGCTCAGTACATAGCGTTTTATTATTATTATTACTATTGTCATTATTATTAAAAAATTCTTATATTGTTGTAATTCTTGTTTTTTAAGCCCACTGCATAGAATCGCCGTGCCATGTCAAAAGAATTTCTCTGCATAGGATGATGTATGTTATTCGATGCATATGATAAATAAACAACTTTGACTTTGACTGGAGATACAACTACAGTAGTCCTATCATAAATATAGGGCTACTGTAGTACTCTGGGCTACTGTAGTAGGGCATAACTGTGCTAGTGTCATAGGGCTACTGTAGTTATCTGACACTGAATGTTGATTTTCTTTAAATGTATACTTCCATACATTACTTACTATTTGGGAGTGTGGGGAAACAAAAAACAAATTGAAAACCGAACCTATATTCATTCTACAAAAGAAAGCCTTAAGAATCGTAAATTAAACCACTTATAGAGGACCAACTAATCCAGTCATCAAATTAAAAGCACTAAAATTCAGAGGTATTGTTGACTTTAAAACTGCACAAGTCATGTAGAAAGTAAACAATCAACAGCTATCGTTCAGTATCCAAGGGTTGTTTCGAGACGGCAAACATCACTTAAGAGGAACTTTTGTATTTCAAAGGAAATTTACAGTGCCTTGCGAAAGTATTCGCCCCCCTTGAACTTTTCGACCTTTTGCCACATTTCAGGCTTCAAACATAAAGACATGAAACTGTAATTTTTTGTGAAGAATCAACAACAAGTGGGACACAATCATGAAGTGGAACGAAATTTATTGTATATTTCAAACTTTTTTAACAAATAACAAATGGAAAAATTGGGCATGCAAAATTATTTAGCCCCCTTAAGTTAATACTTTGTAGCGTCACCTTTTGCTGCGATTACAGCTGTAAGTCACTTGGGGTATGTCTCTATCAGTTTTGCACATCGAGAGACTGACATTTTTGCCCATTCCTCCTTGCAAAACAGCTCAGTGAGGTTGGATTGAGAGCGTTTGTGAACAGCAGTTTTCAGTTCTTTCCACAGATTCTCAATTGGATTCAGGTCTGGACTTTGACTTGGCCATTCTAACACCTGGATATGTTTATTTGTGAACCATTCCATTGTAGATTTTGCTTTATGTTTTGGATCATTGTCTTGTTGGAAGACAAATCTCCGTCCCAGTCTCAGGTCTTTTGCAGACTC
>JACXGM010020931.1:0-17515 GCA_016801145.1 Umbra pygmaea | reverse complement strand
ACCGACAATAACAATAGGGTTACTCCTGACGGAGTACCCCTAATAATAATAATAATAATACCGACAATAACAATAGGGTTACTCCTGACGGAGTACCCCTAATAAGAATACCGACAATTACAATAGGGTTACTCCTGACGGAGTACCCCTAATAAGAATACCGACAATTACAATAGGGTTACTCCTGACGGAGTACCCCTAATAATAATAAGAATACCGACAATTACAATAGGGTTACTCCTGACGGAGTACCCCTAAATACCGACAATTACAATAGGGTTACTCCTGACGGAGTACCCCTAATAATAAGAATACCGACAATTACAATAGGGTTACTCCTGACGGAGTACCCCTAATAAGAATACCGACAATTACAATAGGGTTACTCCTGACGGAGTACCCCTAATAATAATAATAATATTAGAAGAAAGTTTGTTAATAATAAATGACAGTTAGTTCATAATAGAAGACAATTGATTAATTATAGACCATTGGCAGTGAAGATGAGTCAGACTTTCCTAGTCTCAAATGTTAAACTTCCTAACTAACATGCTTGTTTACTTTTTTTGCTGGTAAATGAGTGTATTTGAACTTGTGACACCACTGATGGAAAAACGAACCGTTAATTTGGATTGGGGAAATAAATAAACTCTGTTATTGTCATGTGAGCCAGCAGCCTGTAATAACCAAAGCAAGATGTAGAAACACATTGCTCTCTTACATCCAGCATTAAGATGGACTCTGATCAGGGAACACAACATCATTGGGGCAGTGGTTCACACACACACACACACACACACACACACACACACACACACACACACACACACACACACACACACACACACACACACACACACACACACACACACACACACACACACACACACACACACACACACACACACACACACACACACACACACACACACACACACACACACACACACACACACACTCACAAACGCAAACACATACACACTCACAAACGCACACACAAACACACTTCCTTTTAACAATGCACACATTTTGATCAGAGCCCATGGATATTATCCTTTTTTTTAATATATCAGATACCTGTCTGAGTTAAGGAGACATTTACTTTACCTCTCAAAAAGGATAAAATTATCTTTTACGTAAAGACAGTAAGAGAAATATGAACGTTATATCTGTAAATGTCGTAATGTGTCTTAACAACCAAAGTGAAATTAGGGAACTGTACTATGGTACTCTAATAAAAAGCGTACTACATTTTGCTAGAAGCATTAGTGTATTCCAGAAGTAGTGTACTGCAACAAAGTGTCCGTTGAATGCATAGTTAGTAGGTGAGCTGCTCTCCTTGTGTTCAATTACAGTTACAAATAGCAGTGCTGATACTTTAAGTCACAGGGAGTTTGGTGAGACAGCGTCTACCAAACATTACCTGATGGAAATAAATAACAATGAAAAGAGGATCGCAAAGCTGTAATTTCATCATGGTGAATTTAAGGCCAACAATAAAAGGGAGAGGGAGGAATGAAAACAAAAACAGTTGAGGCTGAAACCCACATATACACACGAGGACATGCACAAACACAATGTGAAGAAGGCCTGAAACACTAACAGCTGACTGGCTAACCTCAAACAGCCTGACAGAGTTGCTAAGGGACAGGACTGGGGTGTGGCCTATAAGATTGAACAGTGGTCGTTCAGGAAAAAAAACACAACTCTTCTCAACAGCCTTTCCTTTCTCACCCCACCCATTCTCTTTTTTCCCCCTCCTCCCCATTCTATGGCACCTCCCCCTGCAGTGCTGTGGTTGTAAGGCTGGCAGGGCAGGACAGATGATGGCCTGGCCAAATGAGAAACAGATCCCCTTCACCCCACTATTGGCCTTTTTCTCCCTGTGGGTTTTTTGTTTTCAAACGAAGACAGAAAAAAGAGAAAAGAACACGCTCCAAAAATAGATTTGGGGGATCGCGTGCCAGTGGGTTGTGAAGCTCTTTTTTTCACTCCATCAAGTCACGCAAGTAGCCTGGCAAGACCTTGAGCCGGGGAGCAGGAAAAAACAGAGGCCGTAAAAGACAAGCGGGAGGAGATTCCCAGTGGAGAAATTTAGATTTTGGGAGACGAGGAAGAAGCATCGCAGGAGCCAGGCGTTCAGCTGACAGAGGGGTGGGGCAGGGGGTTGTGGGGGATTTACGTGGTGGAGTCGAGTTGGCGTGCAAGCTTCAGGTATGAGGGGATTATGGGTAATCCTGGCTGTGGTGGAACGAGTAGCCTCAGATCAAGCCTGGTTGAAGACGGATAGTAGCCGGCCTCTGCCAGAGAAATTTCTGATCCCCACCTACAGACCCTAGACATAGCTACACCGGCCCCAATGGCATCCTATCCCTGGTAGTGCACTTCTTTAGAACAGGTCCAAGAGGGAGCCAATAGTACAATGTATAGCACTGTATAGGTTGTCATTTTATGCACTTCTTTAGACCAGGTCCAATAGAAACCCAATAGTCAAATGGATGACAATCTATAGGATGTAATTTCAGGTGCAGACCTGGATTAGCTTAGAAACAGTAGATGCAAAAACACACATTACTCCCATTCTGCAGCATCATTTCTAAACAAACAATAACAACAGCTGGTGAACAATCCCTTAGATGCAGCATCTTCACTCCGCCCATCAGCGCTAAGGCTCAGTAAAGCAGCATTAAACATCACAGGACTATGGGAACACTGGCTGCACTAGAAAAGCAAAGGACTTTATTGGTCGCCTGGGATTAGCTCTACCTCAGCCACCTTATCTCGATCGTGTGATTACAGAACGCCAGATCTGCATCCAAAATGGCAATGAGTATAGAGAGAAGGATGCTATTTGGGATTCAGCCCAGCTGTCTTTGAACAGGAGACAGTAAAGAGGCCACATGGCTGCGCTGCCTGCTCCACAACAGACATGCTAAAACCATTATGTCCTCCTTCCACAGTCCTTATAGTCATTATGGCATCAAGGCAGTACAGAGCCTCGCCTTTCTTCTTCTTTCCTCCATCCTCATCGTCTCTCCCCTCCGCTCCTTGCTATGAAATCTCTTTGGACCCATTGATCAAAGGTTACTTTTTTGCTACCTTTTATTATGACAGGATATGACAAGAGATTCTAGATTTTAAAAGAGAGCAGATAAATAAATCCTGGGCATGTACTGGGTTGGAATGTGGTGAGGCCGGTTTTCCAGTGTCTCACTGCAGTATCGATGTATAGCTATATTCACTGCGTTAGATTTTAATACAAGCAGGCCATGCTCAACAACAAGTGATGGGCAATCTATTGAAGATTGCTCTTAAAAATTGCCAACATAATTAATTGAAATGCTGCACCAGAGATTGGTCTCGTATGCTATCAAAAATATTAATTCTAAGGTCAAATAAAAGGAATAAACCTTATATTACATCACCAAATTCCCCAGCATGGGGCACATCTTGATTTCTTTCTGTTCCATTAAAAAGTGTAAAGAATTGCATAAAGTTTGCTTTAGATATCAGAGGGTGTTGTAACAAAGCTGATCAAAATGAAATGGTATTTTGTTTGTGGTTGTATCTCCATGCCTTTCAGAATTTCAGTATTTTCTTCCTAGTCTGTGCATACTACTTCAAACAGCTCAGAGAGAAAACAGGTGTCTTCATGAATCTACAGACAAATGAGATAAGAAAGCAGAGCTCCACGTCTCAGAAGGATGATAAAGGTAAAGATCGGAGTGAGTCAACATCTGTGTGTTTGTAAGTAAAGACAAGAACTGTAGGGTCTTTTTACACTACAATACATTTATTGATGAGCCAAACTTAGATGTCTTTTGTCTGGATTTAATCATAAAGTGGGTTAAAGGTAATGCCGCTTTTAACAACAATGTAAACGGCAATGACATCAAAGTAAAATTGCAGTGAAAAGCCACAACCCACAAGCCTTGAACCCGGTTTAACCTACCATCCTGGAGAATAGGCTGCCAATGGAAAGATTATATGTTATATCTGGTTCTGCCCAGAGTTTCTAATTTAAACTGTGTGATGATCTACTGTGCAGCATCATGGCGGGAGTCCAGCGGTGTGTGAGGATTGGACACTTACAGCAGGTTGGCCATGTTCTCTCTGTGATAGTGTTTGGTCAGTCCTCCCTCAACAACCTTTTATGACGGGGCCCTGAAATGAGGTAAATATGTACCTGTCTGTGTGTTGTGTGTAACTGTGTTGAAGACTGTGGTTTGTGTTCTCTCTCCTGTAGTGCATCGGTGCAGATAAGAACCCTGGAGAGCAGATGAAAAACTGCCCCTCTCCGGTTTCTGCAATGTTTCATCAGCCTGAATATGTGTAGGTAAGCTTGGCCAGCTTGGAACGACTGGGGGAATCTTTGTCAGCCCTGAGGCTCACAAACAGTTGCGTGTTGATCCCACAGGAGACCAGGCATAGAACATTCTAGAATGTTTCCACACATTAGAGGATGGGTACATGGTGGCCATAAAGGAATGGACATGGTCAGAAACAATGCTCATGTAGGCTGTGGCATTTAAACGATGCCCAATTTGCACTAAGGGGCCTAAAGTGTGCCAAGAAAACATCCCCCAAACCATTACACCACCACCACCAGCCTGCACAGTGGTAACAAGGCATGAGGGTCCATGTTCTCATTATGTTTATGCCAAATTCTGACTCTACCATCTGAATGTCTCAACAGAAATCGAGACTCATCAGACCAGGCAACATTTTTCCAGTCTTCAACTGTCCAATTTTGGTGTGCTCTTGCAAATTGTAGCCTGTTTTTCCTATTTGTAGTGGAGATGAGGGGTACCCGGTGGGGTCTTCTGCTGTTGTAGCCCATCCGCCTCAAGGTTGTGCGTGTTGTGGCTTCACAAATGCTTTGCTGCATACCTCGGTTGTAAAGAGTGGTTATTGCAGTCAAATTGCCCTTCTATTAGTTTGTAGCAGTCTGCCCATTCTCCTCTGACCTCTAGCATCAACAAGGCATTTTCGCCCACAGGACTGCCGCATACTGGATGGTTTTCCCTTTACACACTATTCTTTGTAAACCCTAGAAATGGTTGTGCGTGAAAATCCCAGTAACTGAGCAGATTGTGAAATACTCAGACCGGCCCGTCTGGCACTAACATTGACCAGGACCACACCCCTAAATGCTTTGAAGCAACTGCCATGTTATTGGTTGAGTAGATCATTGCATTAAGGAGAAATTGAACGGGTGTTCCTAATTATCCTTAAGGTGGGTGTAGTGTCATGTTTTAGCTAACTGCCACTAATTTTTGATGACAGTCACCATTTTAGCACCATCCGCGTTGCCATGACATTCAGGGAATTTGATTACCAGGGTACTCCGGGAGAATAGTTTGCACCCAGTGAAAAGAGGTTGAAGCAGAACCTTGGGATAGAAAGAAAGGGGAGAAAGGCACAGCCAGTGGGATGAGTCAGGACTCAAAGCCCTGTGGCCTGAGGGTATGTGTGATCAGGACATGTACTGTACCATATTACCTTATGGATACCACGTCCAAGTGGGGCAGATTACTCTTCAATTTGTTACTTCCATGTCATTGCCATGTTTACTATCTTTTAGATCATTAGGTCTACTATTAAACAGCTGGGTTCATGGCTAATATGATCTAATAAATTATCTTTGTATTGATATACAGTATCGTGGGACACTGCATGAGTTAGTATAATTTAGCAGGAAATCCTGGTCAGAAATATGACACCAAAAAACCACACTTTTTTGATAAATGAATGCAATCATATAAATAAAGTTTTATTTATTAAGTCTTGATTCAAATGAAAATGTTGTTCAAGTGTAGAATTAGTAGATTTAGTAGTGTAGATATGATGATATCAGTGATACCAATGAATTATTTTTTCTTAAAGAAATTTCAAATGCAAATTCAAATGCAAACCTGAATGAGAAAAAGGGTGCTTTAACTATAAATGTATCTGATATTCCAATAGATCAAAGCTGCTTTTTACAATAACAAATGAGTATATGTGGTTACATTAGTATCTAGGGCAGTATACCAACCATAAATTAAAGACTATAAATCTTTCTCATTACATCTGGCACTCATTCTCTAGAGCACTGAGTTAGTTGTCTTCCTCCTCGTGTGGTCATGTAGTGATCGTCATATTTAACAAAGAGTGGTTGGTAAGTGAAACAAGAGAGAGACAGTGCAATGCAGTGTATTCATTTAAGTACTTTAATCTGGCACTTTGACAAAAAAATAAACATATCTGGCACAACAGGGCAGGCATGATATGTGTAGACAGTCTGGGGAACATGTTTGCTGGGCTACTACTTTACAGTCTGTGACAGTTTGTGCGGTAAGATTGATGCAGTGAATAAATAACAAACTGTAATAAACTAGTGAATGAACAAAGCTCCGAAGCCTTTTTTTAAAAAGCCCTGTGTTTCAGGAGCAATATAACATGGCTTATAACAAACACTTAGATTTCAAAGTTGAATAAAGCTGAGAAGTATCGAGCTTTAGTCCCTGTGTCATATGGGCCCTGGCCAAACAAAGCACACTACAAAGAATACAATGCCATTCGGAATGCAGAGTCAGTCTCAAGAAAGTTAGTGTAATGAAGGTAAAGTTTTTTCAGTTAACAGTTAAAAACAGTATAAAAACTGTCACGGAAGAATGCAGTTCGTACATAACAAAGTCTTCAGATGTAGAACATGGCAGCATGCAAGCTATTCATCAATACTCTCTTCCAAAGGGTAGTTAGTACAAGCTGCCAAAACCAATCAAATATTAGCCTGGATGACACCTTACTCTCCTCCTGACTCGGTGAAGGTAGCGTTGATGTTGACGGAGGCGTTGATGAGGAATCATTTGCCTTGTTGGGTATAGCCACAATCAAACGTGCGCAGACATTTTCTGAGGGAATATTAATGATACAACAGGCTCTGGTCCAGATGAGTATGTCAGGTGGGTTGACTCTGCTAGGCTTCTGAAATATTGTTCTATTAGACAACAGACAGTAAGCTAAGGACTAGAGGTCATGGAGGTATACGTGTATTTTTGCCCCAAATTGCACCATATTCCGTTTAGTGCACTACTTCTAACCATGGACTATTGGTCTAAAGCAATGTACTTTGAGGATTTGCATTGGTGAGATGATAAAGAACCAAGCAGTCAATCACAGAATAGTCAGTCAATGTGTACATTTTTTTCTGGCTTAACAGTTTGATGGTTTAACAGAAGACAGACTAAGATGAAAATCAGTGAATAGTGGATGGCACAGTCAGCCTACCAGGCTTAGAATTTAAAAACAAACATCTTAATCCAGTGTTTTTCAATGTTTTATTGTGAAGAAAACCCAAATATTTTGAGCGTTTGGGTGAGAAAAACATTCGAAAAAAATACTGTATACTGTGTTGTTGCAATCGCAAAGTGAAGTCCTGAAAACCATATGCCGTGACCAATAGTAATCCTATTTTTCTAGACATTTTGCCATATGGCTGAGAGCTAATGTTGCTGTTTATAAACATGTTTCTTGCTATTCTACACATTTAGTCAACATGTTTTCTATGCTTCCTATCCAGGGCTATCTCTATCCATTTTGGCCCTAAATGTGCTTTTTTGG
The DNA here is from genome assembly GCA_016801145.1 of Umbra pygmaea. Lineage (NCBI taxonomy): Eukaryota > Metazoa > Chordata > Actinopteri > Esociformes > Umbridae > Umbra > Umbra pygmaea. The sequence continues at coordinate 9,910 of JACXGM010020931.1, read as the reverse complement.
TGGCATTCTCAACAGCCTTCACCAGAGTATGTACCCTGGGTGCCCATTTTAACAATGTCTTGACTACCATTGGTGTACATTAAATAGGGAATTTCTAATGAGAATTGTATATTGACAAAATATCAAAGGGCTGGTATAGGAAAACAAAAACATCAAGACTTTAACAAAACACTTTCCATAGGTATATTAACCCTAATATAGAATTGAATGAAAAATAACTTACAACAAATGAATGCCCCTTCTTGCGGACCACTTTGGGTACGCTGACCCCGAAAGCCTATGTGTATTAGTCAATAGTCACAGTGGAGAGATAGCACCAGTTGTCACAGAGATCTGTTCATCAAATAGTTAGTAGATAGGTATACCTAACTCTAATTAGTAGTAGAAGAACATCAATACTGTAAACTAGCATACAATACCGTAGCTCAGAAACAAAGAAAAATGAACTCAAAAACATTTTGAAGAGTCTTCTTGTTTTAGTCTGGAATGTAATTTGAAAAACAGTATTCATGAATTCATCTGGAATGGTGCAACACATCATCCACTGCAAAGAAATGATACAAATATGCAGTATGTCGCAACAAGCTTTACCCTTCCAGAATGCTGTAGAGTAGCCTATCAATACTGTTATTGGTTTAGTCAGGTTAAGTCACTCAGATGTACACACACAAAAAATATCCTCAAACTGAATGCAGTTACATCCACGCAACCTCTGCAGAAACCTACAGTATGTAAGCAATTGTGTTTATAAGTCAGCAATCTTCCATTCCATGGAATGAATGATGGCCTTTTATTTATGTTAATATGTCTATTCGACATGCAGCTGTAACTATCTGCTGAATGACATGAAATGGGTTTTCAACATTTTTGTCCTCTCTGGCCTTTCTTGTGAGTGTTAGGGAGGTTGTGGTATTTGCTGAATAAAATAACTTCTCCTTCCTGTTGCTTTTTAGATGTATGGTAGCTGGTCTCTATGACTTCTCTGACTTCTCTGACCTCTCCGTCTGTCTGTCTGTCTGTCTGTCTGTCTGTCTGTCTGTCTGTCTGTCTGTCTGTCTGTCTGTCTGTCTGTCTGTCTGTCTGTCTGTCTGTCTGTGTTGCTACCATGAATACCAAGCAGACCTGTGAGGCTCATTGTGTGTAGAGATAAAATGTGGTCAACTAAAAGGAATAAAATCTTCAATGACATGTCAAGTTCATGAATGTGAGACACAGTAAGAGGGAAAAAAGAGATGATTGTGGACTATGTTGACATGACATATGTCATATTATCAGTTTGTATGAAGGTGAACAGCTATGGCCGGGCTTAAATGGCATCCTATTTCAAATGTAGTGAACTATTTTGACCTCCTGGTCATATAGGGCAATGGAAAAAATAATAGTGCACTGAAAAGGGAATAGGGTGACACTTGAGGCTGTCATAGCACACCAAATAAGCATGAGAGGAATACATTTTAATTTTATTTTACATTGTATTGAAAGTGGTATCATGTTCTTCCATCAAGGCAAGCTCTTTTTTTTCTCCTATTATAAATATTTACAAGAAATGACCATAAACCCCCAATTAATCACAAATATAGAAATAAAGAGCTTTGTTTTTTCCAAGAACACATTAAGAGTTAAGTAAATAAGAAAACCAACAGACAGTTCAAACATACTGTCACATAGCTACAAATATACACATATGGAAAGGCTATAACAGCCTTTTGGCAGTAAACTAATGCCATTTCTAGTCAGAAACCAAAGTCAGTATAAAAATATAGACAAAAAAGGTATCTTGTACAAAATATTGACATTATGGCTCCCCGTTAGAATGTGCAAATCCTGGGTAGTTTAGTTCGATATTAGGTCTTCACACTTATTGGTATGAAGGATTTAGGAGTCTTCAGGATAAGGCAAGAACATCAAATTTGGCCTAACGTTTCCTTCTAATTCCTTGAGTAAAGTTAGTCAGTGATGTAGCTACCAAACACTTTACCTGCAACAGCATCATCCAGTCAATAGTTTTTTTACAGACACTTGACTCCTGATGGGTGCTAGGTACTAAGTAGAATGGTACAAGCATCAGCCTCTGTGACAGAGACAGATCCTGTGTCTCTGGACGATACGTCATTATTAGTTCTTTCAACGTTTTACTGCCAGTAGAGCTTGTCTAGAGACAGCCGTGTCTGTAGAGTTTAGATGCCCAGCTCTAAATCTGTACTGCGACTCTAGAGTTCACAGAGCTCCCATGCTCATCCTTAGGGCTACAGTCTATATCCTCATCTCCACGTCTTCGCTGTGCTCCAGGGTGTGCTCGGTGGTGCTGATCATGGACGCCGAGGGGCCCTGCGTGACTCCGAAAGGGGTGACGGCGGGGGAACGGGCAGCCAGGGGTGACAGGGAGGGGGAGAAGCTGGGGGACATGGCTACTGAGGAGAGGGAGCCCTCATGATTTATAGGAGACCTCCGGAGCGAGGCTAAGTGAGGGAAGGACGACCTCCCCACGGAGGCCTTGACTGGAGCCGGCTTCACCGGAACAGTCTTAGCTCCAGGGTGGGCTACTGAGGTGATGAGGGGGGGTGGGTCGATGCGGGGGGGTTTGGGTTCCACCTTTGCTTTGTGCTGGAACGGTCTGCGGGGGTTAGGGGCCGCGGTCTCATCCTTTAACCTCGCTATCTCTGTGAAAACGTTGGCTAGCGGTTGGAACTGAGGGCACCAGTTCAACAGATAGTCCCAGTTATAGCTCCCTCTGAGCTCCTCGTCACTGGCCACTATGGCTGTGAGAGAGCCGTCCACGGGCGGTTTACCATCCTCTGGGAAGGCATAGTCTTTAGGGTGGGAGATGTTAAGCCCCCTACCTACCCCCAGATAGCCTCCTCCATCTTCCCTGTAGACAGGTACTTGGCCAGCCAGCAGAGTCCCGCTGAGACTGGCCAGCTTCTTCGTCTTGAACCAGTGGTTGGCGTCCATGTTGGGCTCACAGGAGACATCAGACAGCTGGTCAGCATCCTGCTGGATACCGGAGTCTGGCCCTCGGGCTGCGATGTGCTCCTGCATGGATGAGGAGATGGACGAAACACGAGGATACTCATTGATCATTCGTATCTCGTCATCCTCCGCCGCCTCTGCATCGGCAGAACCGCGCCCACTGGAGTGGGAGGGGTCTAAGGAGCCACCCCGGGGGTAAGGCCCACCCCCACTGCCCCCACTTTGGTCAGCAGTGTAGCCTGGTAATGTCTGGTGGTAAATGCGGTCATTCCGATGTGTTCCAGTGACCTTAGCCTCCTCTAGGTTGTGCAGCATCGTTCCGGGGCCAGGAGAGGCTGGACGTCTGTAGCGACTTTGCTGCTCCTTCCTCCTGCGTCTCTGCCTCACGCAGAGCAGAGCCAGGGCCATGAAGATGAGGATGACGATAGCTCCGAGGGACACAGCGATTATGCTGACCAGCAGCAAGTTCATTTCTGATGCCAGGCCAAAGGAGGTGTGTGTCACATCAACTAACAGGCGGGTTGCGGCCACGCGGGACGTCTCTAGAGGGCTGCGGGCCGTCAGGTCAAGAGTCATCACTCTGACCTCTCTCTTGGACCTGCTCAGGTGTCTGACGTGGCTGTCCATCTTCAGAGAGACCACGCCCGTCGAGGCATTGACTTGGAAGTAGGGCGAGGGTTCGACCAGGGAGTACAGTACAATCCCGTCAACTCCCTCATCCTCATCTCTGGCCGCCACCTGACCGATGCTCTGTCCCGTATTGGCCCCCTCAGGAACCAGGAAGGAGAACTGTGATTGGGTGAATACGGGGTCATACTCATCCTCCCCTGTCACATACACCTGGACAGTCACAGTGGCAGAGTAGTTCCCTGCATCCATGGCCAGTGCAACGAAATTAAACACATTTACTTTCTCAAAGTTGAAGGTGGAGCGGGTTCGGACCTCGCCTGACATCTGGTTAACCAGGAAAAAATCTTTCCCAGGTCCAGTCTTGTCGAAAATGTAGTACCTGAGTTTTCCGAATGCTCCGGTGTCATGGTCGATGGCGTGAAGTATGGTAACCAGGGTGTTGTGGGGCTGGTTCTCTCGAACGCTGGCTGTTAGGACAGGCAGAGGGAAGTACGGCCTATTGTTGTTTATGTCCTTCACGTCTACTGTGACTGGAGCCAGCGCATAGTGACCCTGTCCATCTGACGCCTGCACAATGATCACATGGGGTGCCTAACAGGAGGGGAAATACAAAGATGGAGGGGTGGAGAGGGAGGGAGTTGTAGAGAGATGAAAGCAGAGATTATTACTCAAGAATCATCATTAGCAGAATTATCTAACACAGACAGGTCAATAACCATTAACTAAAACATGTGTCCCAACAGTTTGTTGGTGTCATCTGGGACAAATTCCGAGCCTGGAAGGCCCATGGTACCTGTCTCTTGCTGTCTAGTGGTCTCTGCAGTCTAAGCGCGCCGGTCCAGCGGTCAACAATGAACAGGCCTGTCTCATCCCCAGAGGTAATCTGGTACTGCACCTCACCTACGGCCGAGGAGTCTGGGTCTGTTGCCGACAGGCTGATGACCTCAGTCTCTGCGGCGGCTCCTTCAGTCAGCACCACGCTGGAGGGTTCAGGGTTAAACAGCTTTTGATCACTCACTTTACTGTAGTTACCCGCGACATACACACAAATAAAAAAGTATGTACAACTCAGCTAAATTAGTAAGTACCTGTATTCTGCCCGGCTGAACTCTGGAGGGTTGTCATTAGTATCAGTTATACTGATCACCACGGATGCAGCTGAGCTCTTCTGGGGCACGCCGCGGTCTGACACAACAACTGTAAGGTTGTAACTGGACACTGCCTCAAAGTCCAGGCCCTCGCCAGCCAATACCAGACTGCCTACCGTCTGGAAACCCTGTCCCTCAAGAAAGCGCACGCTGCTCTCTATCTGAAAGGCGTTGCCCATGTTGCCACTAGCTATGGCAAAGTCAAAACCACAGTTGTCGCGTGACGTATCACCATCGGCCGCCTCTAGGGTCAGGATGGTGGCCCCTGGAAGGCCATCCTCCGACACTGTAGCTCTGTACTCCGATTGGTGGAAGACCGGCGTGTTGTCGTTTACGTCAGTCACCTGAATGTGGACTGTAGCAAATGAGGAGAGGGCTGGTGTCCCCGTGTCTCTGGCCTCTACGACCACAAGGATAGAAGGGTTCTCAGAGTCGAACTCTGCCTGCTGGGTGATGAACAGAGTACCATTGATGGGGTCGATGTAGAAGATGTCCCGGGTTGATGACAGCACTCTGTAAGTGATGTGGCCATTCTCTCCAGAGTCACGGTCTGTGGCTGTCACCGTGACAACTGCACTACCAGCTGGAGAATGCTCCGTCAGAGTAACCTGGGAAACAGAAGCATTGTCACTGTATTATTAATATGTTCAGTAAAAACTTGTATATACTGTATAAAAAACATTGTAAAAATCTATGTAAAATTCAGACCAACACGACAAATGAATAAAAGGTTACATAGTGCAGCTTTAATAGTACCAGGAATATAGGTTAGTGAATTCTGGCTACTGCAACAGATGAGGCAAAGTTTACATTTCTAGTTGTTCACAGATGAGTTCCGCATGGTTTGGTTTTGGGTCATATACTGTTATCTCTTTGTATTAAAGATATCTGTAACTTTGTGAGAAAGTGACACTAATTTTAATACTAATAACACATTACAATATGTGGCTGCTCCGTCTTTTGCACAAGCATTTTGCACACAAAGTGATTTCCAAATTCTACAATATTCACAAGGGTGAATCAGAGCTCTGGCCACCCCGGAGAGTCTGGCTTCTTCCTACAATAGGTTCCAACTTTACTAGATTTTTATTTTTCCTACAGTAGCCTCTGTGCTTCAGTTTCCTGTTGTGGCTTGCTCTATGTGATTTTAGGCTATGAATCAGAATAAGCACTTGGTGACAACTGCTGATAAAAAAAGGGCTTTATAAATACATTTGATTGATTGAATGTGTCCCTACCTAAAAATACCTTGAAATTTGGTTAGATGAGAATCTGCCTTTAAAAACACATTCTTGATTGGAATAAGAGTTTAAGTTTAAAATTAGTTTATTGAAACAAATCTTGTCTTCTAAGCACTGAAACTGAACTGTCCCAGGCACTCTTACAGTGTGTCGGTGCCAGATTATAGTGCTATACTGCTATACTGTATATAGGGTACATGTTTTATCATCAGTATTGAAACGTTTGGATGCAGTCCATCATGCAGTCTTGTGTTTTATTAAACTTTCATTGTCTTGTTTACACTTCAGTTGGATGTGACTTCCTAACTTACAGATGGCCAGACACTGGGTTGATGGTTGTATATAAGGCTGTCTTGCAGAAACCTTCTATCTCATCTCAAAAATGCCTCGCAAATTCAGCAATTATCTGGCACGCTTACAAGAACAGCCAATGCTAGCTGTACACAGGGTTAAGTCACAGTTTGATAAAACTGCATTTAAAGGTAGGTAATTTTTTTACATTATTGTATTACGGGGCTCAATTGTAAAATAGAGCTAAGTCTCTGCTTGATTTCCCTGTATAATTAAGGTTAAATAAATACATATAAAAATGCTATACTGATCTGCATTTAGATGGACACATCTGGTCAAATGTGCATCTTCACTACTGGCACGGGCATTTCCAAAACAAGAATGCAAATAGTCTGGTGGAGAGCAGTGTCGTTAATTGAGGAAAATGGGCTTGTTATGTTCCTTACTAGAGTACATGGACTACAGTACAAGGCATTAAACCCAGTGTGAGATAGCATTTACTCCGGTCTGGATGTTAATATGAGCCCAACCTCTTCAATTAACGTTCTCCACTGGTGGAGAGAGTGTGAAAAGGGTAAGCAGGCTACCTGGTATAGGTCCTGGGTGAATGTAGGAGCGTTGTCATTGACATCCTCCACCAGTATGGTAAGATTGGCTTCAGTCTGGTGTTGAGAGTCTGTAGCTTTCACAGTCAAGGTGTACCAGGTCCTGTCCTCATAGTCCAGTGGGGCAGTTAGAGAGACCCCTCCCCCGTAGCGGTGAATCCCAAACATACCCTGGGTAGATGGGTCCAGCTGGAGGGTATAAGACAGGGCGGGACCTGAATCCACATCATTTCCTGTTACCTGGGTAATCACCGAACCAATAAGGGTGTCTGAATGGAGAGGTGAGACAGGAACGGGGGGTGGAAAAGGGAGAGAGAAAAAAGAGAGGAAGAGGATGCCAAAAAGAACAGGCTTGTGTTAGATTATAATGTAGGAACAACAGTACGGACATAGTTGTTTATGTTAGATTATAAGGTAGGAACAACAGTACGGACATAATTGTTTGTGTTAAATTATAATGTAGGATGAATAGTACTGACATAGTTGTTTGTGTTAGATTATAATGTAGGAACAACAGTACAGACATAGTTGTTTGTGTTAGATTATAATGTAGGAACAACAGTACGGACATAGTTGTTTTTGTTAGATTATAATGTAGGAACAACAGTACAGACATAGTTGTTTGTGTTAGATTATAATGTTGGAACAACAGTACGGACATAGTTGTTTTTGTTAGATTATAATGTAGGAACAACAGTACTGACATAGTTGTTTATGTTAGATTATAAGGTAGGAACAACAGTACAGACATAGTTGTTTGTGTTAGATTATAATGTTGGAACAACAGTACGGACATAGTTGTTTTTGTTAGATTATAATGTAGGAACAACAGTACTGACATAGTTGTTTATGTTAGACTATAAGGTAGGAAAAATAGTCCAGACATAGTTGTTTGTGTTAGATTATAATGTAGGAACAACAGTACTGACATAGTTGTTTATGTTAGATTATAATGTAGGAACAACAGTACTGGCATAGTTGTTTGTGTTAGATTATAATGTAGGAACAACAGTACTGACATAGTTGTTTATGTTAGATTATAATGTAGGAACAACAGTACAGACATAGTTGTTTGTGTTAGATTATAATGTAGGAACAACAGTACTGACATAGTTGTTTGTGTTAGATTATAATGTAGGAACAACAGTACTGACATAGTTGTTTATGTTAGTTTATAATGTAGGAACAACAGTACTGACATAGTTGTATATGTTAGATTATAATGTAGGAACAACAGTACTGACATAGTTGTATATGTTAGATTATAATGTAGGAACAACAGTACAGACATAGTTGTTTGTGTTAGATTATAATGTTGGAACAACAGTACGGACATAGTTGTTTATGTTAGTTTATAATGTAGGAACAACAGTACTGACATAGTTGTTTATGTTAGTTTATAATGTAGGAACAACAGTACTGACATAGTTGTTTGTGTTAGATTATAATGTAGGAACAACAGTACTGACATAGTTGTTTATGTTAGTTTATAATGTAGGAACAACAGTACAGACATAGTTGTTTGTGTTAGTTTATAATGTAGGAACAACAGTACGGACATGGTTCTTTATGTTAGTTTATAATGTAGGAACAACAGTACTGACATAGTTGTATATGTTAGAATATAATGTAGGAACAACAGTACGGACATGGTTCTTTATGTTAGATTATAATGTAGGAACAACAGTACGGACCTAGTTGCAGTTCCCATCATCATTTTATTATTTCAGGTTTTTTCATATGAATATCTGCACAGAATCTTGGTGAATTGAATATGAATTGAATATGAATTGAATATGAATTGAATATGAATTGAATATGAATTGAATATGAATTGAATATGAATTGAATATGTTCTACTGAAAACTGGAGACATTAAATATAGAGCAGGGTATGAACCAGAGAGAAAAGTGGCTTCACACTGGGGCGTAAAGGAGTCCATTTTATCATTTAGAGCAGTCCTGTGCAGCCTGAGAGCAGACTGGGGATTAGTGATGAGATCACTGGATTAAAACACTGTGTCACAAATGTCTGAGACTCCTAATAACGTATATACAGTACACCCTCTGGGAAAAGGAGTGAACTACATGGTGAATTGAGTGTCAGTTTGGTACATTTGAGTTTTATTAAATAATAGTTCACACATTAAAATTCGTTCCCCTTAGCCTTCCTGAGTTTGCCCTTTTACAACTCTTCTATGTGTTCACTGCTCCCAGGAAGTAAAGTTTTTTTCTAAGTGATTTGACATTACATTTTAATTGAACATGGTTCTGGAGACATAGTGGATCGCTGTCTTACTCTCTGGTACTGTGATTTCCCGAGGCATGGGTATTGCAGGACTGTTGTCATTGAGGTCAACGATGATCACAGTGAGAGTTGCAGAGCCGGCCAATCGCGGTGTCCCCCGGTCTGTCGCTGTAACAACCAGCCTGTTGCCAAAAAAGCAGGAAATAAAACATCAGTTGGGGTTTGCCTGGGTTTTCTCATCTTTTATGTTTTAACCCTTTCATCTACTTCTGGTTTACATTACAACCTGGTGTAGCAAAGAGCATGAAAGAGATATCGTTTTCAGAACAGAGAGGGAGCACTGGGACTATATCTGTAGACTGAAAACAAAAGTTAGCCTGCTGAGGAAAACCACATGGCCGGCCGGTGGACATAAAACTAGAAGAATGGGATCATACATAAAGACATCTAAGCATGCGAGCAGCATTTACACACATGCTCACATGCATCTAACTTGTCAAGCATCTAGCATTAAAAACGGTGTTATGAAAATATATTTATTTTTTATACTTATCCTCACTCTAAACTTAATATAACCCCAAAAATGTTGACCATAACCCTGTCCTGAGCACGTCATCCAAAACATTTTCTTTTTCTAAATGGGGACCAGAAAAATGGTCCCATTAATCGCATTTGTCCTGGGAAATGTTTGTCACCATTTATGAAAAAAACGGTTCACACATGCACACACACGCGCACACACACGCACACACACACACACACACACACACACACACAC
>JACXGM010020930.1:0-17528 GCA_016801145.1 Umbra pygmaea | reverse complement strand
CTGTCTGTCTGTCTGTCTGTCTGTCTGTCTGTCTGTCTGTCTGTCTGTCTGACAGTTTCAGGCTACCTGTTGTTTAATGTTTACGACGTGAAACGGTGAGCAGAAAGACAACCTCAGTTTCTGAGGGTGTTTAGGTTCCAGATCAAACCCACAGTCCACGTCGTGTTCATGCTGATGTTGTGGCTGTAACGTTTCATGTTCCTCTGTTCCAGACACCAGCAGACCACCACACTCAGCAGGGCCTGGTGTCCACTGATCAGACCCAGCTCCCCAGCGCCATGTCCCAGACCCCCGACCCCTCGGCACAGCTGTCTGGCCTCCAACAGGAGATGGTGGAGTTTGCCTCGTCGGCCTCCCAGCACGGACCGGCCATGGACTACTTCTCCTTCAATGACGACGAGATGACCCAGGACAGCATTGTGGAGGAACTGGTGCAAATGGAGGAGCAGATGAAGCTCAAGGGCCTCCAGCCGCTGTTCAGTAGCTGCGTGGACAACCTGTCGATGCAGAGCCAGCCCGGTGGCCCCCCGGGGCCCGTCCTCAACACCCACCACCAGGGGGGTAGCTCCTCATTCTACCACTCCACCCACAGCAGCACCACCCCCGTCCAGACCCCCACCCCGACACCCACACCGACGCCGACCCCAACCCCCACAGACATGACCCTGGGTGGGCACAGCCTGACTAGGGAGAGCCCCTGCTCTCATCACAGCATGGCCCCCATTACGCCGGTGGAAGGCCCCTTGGGAGGCAGGCACACCCCCGTCAGCGCTCTGTCCAACTGCTCCAGTAGCGTGCCCCCGAGTCCCGTGGAGTGCAGGAATCCATTCGCATTCACACCCATCAGTTCCTCCATGGCCGGGGGTTACCACGATGCCTCGGTGGTGTCTGTCTCTTTCAGCCCCGTCAAACCCATGCAGAGGCCCATGGCCACGCACCCCGACAAGGCCAAGCTGGAGTGGATCAACAACCGCTACAACAGCAGCAGTGCCGGGGGGGCAGGTGGGGCGCCGGGGTCTGGACTATCGATCTCCAACCACGGCCTCGGGGGGCTGCTGCCCAGTTACCAGGACCTGGTGGATGACCACTTCCGGAAGCCCCACGCCTTCGCCATCCCGGGTCATGGCAGCCAGTCCTTCCAGGCCCAGTCCCGGCCACAGGATGGTGGCCATTTTGGCCGTGTGACCCCAATCTCTCCAGTCCAGCAGCAGATGGCCAGCGCATCGACCACGCCCACCAGTGCGGCAAACAAACCGGACGAGAGCTTTGCGGTGCCTGCCCCGCTCGATAATAAGGGTGGAGCCCTGTCGTCGGCAAACGGGACATTTCGTTGCCGAAGCGTCAGCCCCGCCGTCCGTCAGCGGACCTTCAGTGGTACCGGCGCAACAATCAGTGCCAGCACAACCCCAAGTACCGGTGCAACCACTCGATTAGTCGTCTCGCCCTTCAGCTCGCCGATGACCTCACAGGAGATCCTCAGCATCTTGTCCAACAGTCAGTCGGTGGGCGGGACCCTACACAGCATGGCCCAGCGCAGCCAATCGGTGCCCCTGAGCATTATGATGCAGAGCGTAGTGGAGATGGAGCTGCTGCCATCTGAGATGCACGCCAGCGGGCAGCTCCAAAGCAACGCCGCCAAGATCACCAATGTCCTGCTGAGCAAGATGGACTCCGATGTGGACGATGCAGTTCGGGGCCTGGGCATCAACAACCTGCCCTCCAACTACACCGCCCGCATGAACCTCACCCAGATGCTGGAGACCCAGAACCAGGCCTCACCTGGGGGCTTCAACATCGCCAGAGGAGGCGGTGCCGGAGATGGCGTCCATACGCACCAGCTGCAGACTGTCAGCGCCAACCCTTCAGGGTCCTCATTCGAGCTCCAGCAGCACAGAGGTTTTCTCACCACCTCAGGTGGTGGCGGGGAGTTGAGCTTTTCTTCCGGGGATGACCAAGCACAACCAGGCCCCGGGGGTGAAGACGTAGACCTGGAGCTCCAGCAGATCCAGGACCTGCAGGAGCTTCAGGGGGACTCAGGACAGCTCCACTCTCAGGCCCAGTTGCTCCAGAGCCCCCATGCCCAACTCCGGAGCCCCCAGCTCCATGGCCAGTCTGGGCTCCAACTCCTCCGGCCCCACTCCCAGCCACAGCTCATCCTGCGGCCCCAGCCCCAGCTTCTTCTTCAGCCCAGCGCCACTCAGCAGCAGGAGGAGGAAGAGGAGGCCCAACAGCAGCTGGACTTCAACAACACTGTCAAAGATCTCTTAGGGGACGCGGAGGGCCTCAACCCAAGCTCTCAGCTGGTCGGCGAGGTGGCCTCTGAGCTTAACGCAGCCGTGGAGGCATCGGTGGGCGACTTTCCCAACGATATCAGGCTCACATCCGACCTTTCCAGTAGCATCACTGACCTGAACACGCTGGACGCCAACTTGCTGTTCGATCCGTCCAGTCAGCAACAAGAACAGTATGAAGACGCAACACTGGAAGAGCTGAAGAATGACCCTCTGTTTCAGCAGATATGTAATGATACTGTGAACTCCTCTTTTGATTGGCTGGAGAGTAAAGACCAACCCACTACCGTAGAGATGTTGGGCTGATGTTGTCATAGCGTCCTAAATGGAAGTCTATTCTGTTTATAGTGCACTATTTTCAACCAGTGCTGAAAGTAGTGACTTAGATTTGTAGAGATTTGTGTTTAATTTCGGACGCGGACGTTGTCTTTTTTTAAATATGTATTTATGGTTTGTGTTTTTGTTTGTTGTCTTTCGTTTTGGTCTGTGAATAATGTGTATATATCTGTTTTTATTACTTTTTGTCTGAAAAAATTTCTGGACTTTTGGCCATTTGGCCAATGAAAAGGGCCAGCCTAACCTGAAAATCTCTCTCCTACTGACATGTTTTTTTTACATTTTTATATAGCTTTTTATTGTTTTCTCAATATCTGTATGCCAGCACATTACAAACTTCACCTTTCTGAAAAAAATCCAAAGTAACGACATTTCAAGGGAGATTTGGAAGGTATCTTTAGGGTGTCTGTAGGTGCATACATTTATGGACATGAAAAATACTTTGTAAAACAAACTGTTCTCGGGGGGTCCCACAAAGGGCGAGGCAAATTCACTCGTCACCTTCCAGGGTGGGTGGGTGAAATGATGGAGGGAGCTAGCTTGTCTCGTCACATACGTAAGCTCAATCATGTTTGTTTGCTGGAGAATGCGCTCTCCTCCAAGCGCGTATGTACTGGCAAATACTTCCTGGTTGAGGGTTTGATAGAAAGCAGGACGGCTTGGTGTGATGTGCATCGGAGGACACGTCTCTGCCAAACCCACTGGGAGGTGTTCTGATGAGGAAAGGCTATTATCGTGAATTGGACATCACAAATTTTGAGATAATTGACTTGGTAAAAACAAAAAAACACTGAAATAATCATAAAACAATAAATACATAACTTATTAATGCCTCAAAAGCTTAGTTCAACTGTCCAAAATATAAGATTGCTTAATTCAAATGTTTTTAAACAAAGTACATGTAATCAACAATTTTATATCCTAAAGACGTGGTTGAAAATATAATTTCGATAACATGGATGGTCTGACAGTGCGTAAATAGGTCTGTCTATACATTTGAGAGTAGTTACATTTCTCCTATCACTCAGACTATTAATGAAAGTGTGGCAGGTATATGTTTTGTTATTATTCCAACTGCCGATTACCACATTAAAGTGTGAGGTGAGTCAGAGTGATTTAAAATGGCATCCTATTCCCTACATAGATTACTGCTTTTATATGGTTGTGGTCAAACGTAGTTAACTATCTGTCTGAATAGGGTGTAATTTTGACTTGTTTTATAATGTTAGAACACCAAGGTAGCAACACCACACATAGAAACCCCCTCTTCAAAAAAGTCGATCCTTACATAGAAAATACTAGACTGAAACAAGCCGAAAAGTAAACGCCATGCCCCGTGAATGGTGCAGCCCCTCACTTGGGACTACATTATGTGTGACGTAATGTTTTCTCCTAAGGCCAATCAACTTTCATTTTTGCAATGCTTGAGCTCGATGGTCGGGAGCATAATTTACTCAAGATTAGTTAAAATACGGCCATTCGTGTCCGAGGTAGCAGACAAACAGCAATCTATAGACCCCCACACCATTTCATTGTTGGGGACAATTAGAAAACCACTTCATCATATTCATGTTACACTTTAGCAGTACATATGCCTGCCATATCTGAATACTAAACAGGTAGCAACCAGGAGCTGCCAGGTGCTGAACTTAGACATTTCCGTCTTACATACATGACATACCAAATCAATGGCATACTTGTTCATATCTTAAAAAAAAAGTTATCCCATAGTGATATCTTAAATCGCAAAGCCTATACTACTTGTACTGTTCATTATTTTGTAACTGAACGTTGGAGATAGAGGGACGTGCCAGCTTTCTTCTTAACAGACTTTTCTGGTGAAGAAGCAACATGACCCCCAGCTAGAAAGGAAAGCGAACACAAACTTGGCTGCCTTATTTCCAAAGTCCAAGGCCTTATGCCATCTTTACAGACATGCTGTATATAATAGTAGAACATAGAATTTGCACATTCTAGAACCAAGATACATTCTGGAACCAGAGCCATCCAGAGCTCAGTCATATCAAGGCAGCTGTTTAAACTCTGATGTTTTCAATACGTTTTCTTAACGATACTTGTTTTTCTTTGCTTAGTTACTTAATGCATGCATACTGTATAAATAACTCACACTGTGTGTGCCCTTACTGACAGAGTTGGGAAAAGTACAATGTAGAAGTACTCGACTGGGTTTCCTTGTATGGAGACATTTCCTAATTTAAACCTAAATGACCAGTCAACTGGAGTTCACAACTATCTGTTACCATAATTAGTAATTGTTTACTCTTTCTATTAATTTCCTAGATCACTGGGTAAGTACAATCTCCCTTTACTTGATCTTTTTGCTCTTAATTAGGAACATCCCACAAAGGTGCTTTTAAATTGTACTTTTTTACAACTCTGCTTACTGGTCAGATTTAGATGGAGAAATTGTCAGATGAGTGTGTGGTATACACTTTTCAGTAGCCGGAGTATTACTCCTCAGTTGAAACCGATTATACCTGAGTCCTGATGGCACCCTATTTCCAACATAGTGCAATACCATTGACATGGGGTGTCATTTGGAACGCACACTGTATAAATGGTATGGAGATGGCTTACTATGTCATTGAAGGCAACATTGAGGCTCCATATATTTAGCTACAATATTTGGTTTCTGGATTGTGATGTCAACATGAGGTCCAGATACAATTGGAGATTATGGTCTTTCAACAGACCTAGCCTTATTTCCATACCAAAGAAAAGCTGTTGTTTAAATGAAAGTCATTTTTACATTAGGAGAGGCTCTCGTATCATTATCCATTAACAATCATCCATACACTTACTGACTCTGTGCCCCCTACTTTCTAGAGTATATAATGGGGATCAGTAGGGCTCTGATCAAAGGTAGTGCACTGTAAAGGGAATCGGGTCATTTGGATCACACCCTGTAACATTTAGGAGTTTAACTGCATTTTATTTGGCGAATCAAGGAAAGATAAGCTGCAAAGATTTATGTACAGTATGTAAATTATTTTAAATTAACTTGGGGAGATCGTTTAATTGCTGAAGCCAGTGGTTCCCAACCTTTTACGGTTACAGTTATGGAACTGAATATAGCCCTGCCTGGAGTAAAGTTCCCCCATTGTGTCTCACGAGTCTTCTCAAAGACCTCCTGACGATGGATGACATTTCTCCAAGGTCCCTGAAGGTGTAAACCACTAGCTTACCCAACACAAATGGTCTTGAGATCTTGCTGAAACAAATCATCAGTGCTAGCCAGCCAGGTATGCCATAATAGTAGGATGCTTGCTTTCAATTATGGGTATTGTAGTTGTTGTAAATGTCATGGTGAAGCTAAGGCTCCATTTATATGTAAATAGGATAGATACATAGAAACGTGATGTATCAAGAAGAAAAATACACTACTTCCTATATTATGGCCATGATTCTAGTAAATTAATGTGCCATTTGATTAAAAAAAGAAGTTCTCCAGATCTATAATAGCCAAGATGCTGTATGTTGTGTGTTACATTTCTGGCTCCTCAATGTATTTTTAAAAGTAATGCTGTTTGTTTGGTCTCTGGCTTGCAGATGTCTTTTATTTTCATTTCCAAGATACTTATAATAATAATAATAGGTTTCCTAGTTTGGCAGAAGTGACGTGTGCTTTAAGCAAGAACAATAGCATGGTTTATTGATAAGAAGAAAAAAACAAAGGAGCTGTGATATGATATTAATCGCTGGTTGCATATATTTCTGTGACATCATTGAATCTATAGACATTGTGCTTAGAACCTTTCAGCAAAGCAGACACTGGAATTACATTTAGGTAAGGTTTATGTTTTCAAACCAACAACCTTTGGAGGTTCATTTGTTGCACTACATTTTTATGATATGAAACATGGCTTTGTCACACAAACCTTATATTGGACAAATGGAATGATGAATGATCCGCAAACAAAAAAACAAAAAAAATATACAAAACATATTTTTTATGATCTTAGAAAGGACAAATTAAAAAAATTGTCATATACTGTAGAACATGACTCTACTGTAATCATATTGTAGCAAAATTGTGCATTAATAATCTCAGTGAGATTTACTCATTCTCATCCACGAGAATATAATCTAAGAGTTGAGGAAAAATGACATGTTCAAAATGATGAAAAAAGCTTTTAAAAACCAACATGCTTCGTTATGTTTATAAATGATTGTACTACATAGGCATGCATGTGCTGATCGGATTATTTCTATTATACTACTTTGTATTCTTACATGGGTATGAAATGGCTTTGTATTCCATATGGTGCTCTACTTGCCACCTGGTCAGAACATTAGTAGTGTACTATATACTGAATCGGGTGTAATTTTGGACCTGCCCACCCTCCTTGGTAAGGTAACCATTGTTACCACTGTCTGCTGTGGTAAAGACTGGTTCTGTGTACCGGCCTGGCAGTGATACTCTACTCTAATTAGAGTAAGTTACATTGCATTGTGTGCTGTTTAATTAATATAAGTTACTATTGTTCCGTATGTGTGTTCTGTATGTTTTGTTGATGACTGTTATCTTTTTTATTTTTTGCATACTTTTTTATTTAGCTAAATGCATATGTGAAGAAAGAAGTTGTTAAAAATTTTTCTTGAGTTTTGGCATTTTACTCTACGGCACTGATATTATAATTGAAAATTTCGATGAAGGAAGATGCACCTCTATCTTAAAATGTACAGAAGTTCTACTTTAGGATTAGAATTTATTCTAGTGGTTCTACGGTTCCATCAAGCAGTGATTGTGCAGTATTCTGTATGTGCTAAGTTCAACTGACTGTCCATTTCTACCCTCCCTCCGTGTTGTTGTCTGGTGTACTGCATAACATGTACAGTCGCTTGTTAATATGGCAAAACAAAGCGTTAATGTTTCTTTTTTCAATGGAAAGTACTCACTGGTGAGATTTTTAAAGTGGTTTTAAAAGCCAATAAACTTTTTTAAAGAATATTCATCTTCTACCTTTGTTTGATTCATTTTAAAATTGTAACATTGGTCCATGGTGTTTAAATTCAAACTTTTCATAAATTGAAGTTCATCATATAGTGATGACAGTGATCCGAAATCATTTTTAGTTCTGCAGCTACTTAAATGCGATCAATTTGATAGCATTATGCAGTTATAGATACTTCTTTCACTTGTTCATTTGCATTGACATTATGGAAAAGCTGCGGGTTAAGCTCAAGCCACCACCTTCTTTGAGGTTAGAGGTCAATTCAGCCAATCCGCTAGCAGGGGAGGGCCTTCCTCCACCCCACTTACTGTCCCTGGACCAATCGCAGAAGTCAGTTGGTCTTGTTGCTCGGTTCCCAGGCCCTCCACCGTATTCATAGCATGTTAATGACCTTTACCTCTATTGATCATGACCTCTCCCTGTCTGACCCCTGACCCTTGACCCTGGCCATGAGGGTGAGGCATCTTATCTCTGGTCATTGCAGTAATATCCGTGCACCTCCACATTGAATCTAGGGTTTGGTCTCAGTGGAGGACTTGAGTAAACAGAGTAGACACCATTCATTTAACATGCTGACTGAATGAAGCTAAACTGTAACAACTGAAAAAGAAAGTTCATAGTAATCTCTCCTTTCTCCTGCTATTGGTCCGTTTTGTTGCATACGTTGCTATGAGTGACACCGGGAAATTATTATGGATGATTCAATACACCAGGGTTCCACACATTTTTCTCAGTGATTGCAATTTGAGGAACCTGTTCCCAAGTGTTTCTATGGATGCATATAGAAATGTGGTCACATTCAAACATAATCAAGAGAATACAGTGTATTGTAGATTACTCTTATCACAAGGCACTGTTTTACATGCAGTTGAACAAAACAGCTGGCTGTTAAGAGTTCCACATAATGTGATTTGACCAGCATTACCAGCCCTTTAATAAAACAAAGCATCTTTGTAAATGAATAAATACTAATAGGTATTGGACACCATTATCCTAACCGAATGTCCGAAGGGACTGGAATGATTTAATCAATCAGTGGTCAGCTCCTCTAATCAATATATAATTATTTGGTAAAATCCATCGCATTATGAATAGTAATAACTTAAGACCATATTTATAGCTTCCTTTCTTGGCAGTTCCGTATATCAAAGATATTAAAGCCAGTATTTAATTTAAATGTAACACATTTTCAAATGTTTGAACAGGATGAAGTAAATATTTCAATCGATGAAATTAAATCTTAATTCAAGTATAGCCAAACTTGAAACTGCCTGTTTCTTTATAAAAAATAATTTTCTTTATAGTAGCATAGGGTTAGAAATGTTATTTCTGTGATTTGGGTACAAATAAGACATGCACCAATATACCAGAAAATAATCCTTGTTTGGTAAAACTTACTTGGCAATAAATAAGCTATATTTATTGTAACTTGGACAGTGTAAAGTTTTAGCAAATATAAACAAAACTAATAGAGAAAATTAATACCATTGCTTCCTCAAGTGTAATTTGAGACAATATTTTTTTGTCAAAACTATGTGATGTATTTGCCTATGCTAGTGTAGCTACATGGAGAGAGGTTTGTATTAGCTGACCGCAGCACAGCTGATTACACCCTCACAGCTGGAACCTATTGTAATGCTATTGAATGACCGTGCAGGGAGAAGGGGAGGGGCTAAGGGTCATTGTCAAAACGCATGGCCACTCAAGAACCAGGCCGGTTAGATCAATATCTGAATTCATTACGAGCCAGCTGAATGGCTACCATCAATACCTCCTCATAATGACTTCAAGTTCTATGTTCAAACAGCATCTGGCACCTACAGAGTCCTGACCGCTGTCTTCAACATTTCATTTGTCAATTTTACCGAACGTAATACAATAAAATGTATAAATAGCGTTGCCGGAAGTTGTGTCAATAAATATAAGTTGTAATGTTCTCCTGAGTGCTATTATACTGTAAGAAATAGGCTTGGAAATTTACAACACCGTTATTCTCTCATGAAACATAGAAGTCATTACTGTTCAGAATGTACACAATGTGTCCTTTAGGTGTATTTTCATGCTTCAGAGTTTTTGTTTTCTACTTCGTGTTTCTATGCGACCAATATCTGCACACTATAGAACAGTTGCAGTCTTGCCAATAAGAAACATTGGAAATTGCGCAATACCTTGTCCAGCACTCGGTGTGCTCAAATCCAGATATATTACAGAAACAATATTCCACCTATCAATAAAAGCTTGACTGGAGAAGCGCATGCGCGTCAGGGGGTCCGCCACCCAAGCCTCTGAGGTGAACGGTTCATGTCATTTGTAATTTGGGGAAGCTCGCGGTACGATGGGGAGCGGCAAACCTCCGTTATAGTATGAGAGAACAAGCTGGATAAATGGCGTTTTTTACAAGGAAATTATACCAGCATTTTTTGCTTTTTTTTGTTTTGGTTAATTCACTTTCAGGTGAGTAAAAAAACTCATAATGTATTTTGTATTCAGATTCGCTGCAACTGGGAGATTATTTGAAACCGTAGTCTACCAGTCCGGATAACCGCAGAATTTGGACACAACCTTTAAGACAACATTACAGCATACCTGCAAAAACACTCTGAAAATCTTTCAAAAAGCAATGCTTATGATTAATTCATTTTAGTGGAAAAGAGTGACTGACATCAGTGTTTGTGTTTGTGTTGTTTTGGCCAGTGTCCCATCTCCTAATTGACCACACATTAAATGTTCAAATTAATATATTCGTTGTTGTTGTTTTTAAAAACTGAAAAGTTAGCTAGTATCTCCTAATATCACATAACACAGTATTGCACCAAATAGCCTCTACCTTTCTATTTTTTTCTATTTGTCATATTTTTTATCATGAAAAAAATGAACAAATCCAGGATTAGGTGACTTGCTCAAAAAACAAAATCAGATATTTTAACACCTTGACTGGTGACATTCAATGTTTTGGTCAGATGCTCTAACCACTAGGCCACGAGTCACCCCTACATTGTAGTCATAACAACCGAAAGTTGTGCAATACCCAGAATACCACAGGGACGTGGCTGGGATGGCCTGTTATATCAATGACCCCCTCGGTACGTCAGACTAGTTCCGCCTGCCTCGCTAACACCAAACCCTCTTTCTTCTCCTTAGGTGGTTCTGGATTCATTGAGCTCTCCTTCATCACAGAACCCAGTGACGTGACAGCCCTACCAAAGGACCCCGTGCTGCTGGACTGCGTGGCCCACGGGCAGCATCCCATCACCGTCAGATGGTTAAAGAACGGAGTCAGGCTAGCGGAGAGTGACCGGCTCCATGTCCTGTCTAACGGGTCTCTGTACATCCGGGCGGTCAGGAGAGACGGAGGGGAGTCGGATGAAGGGCTCTATCAGTGCCTTTCCCAGAATAGATACGGAGCCATTCTAAGCCAAAGATCCCGACTGACAATCGCAAGTAAGTACTGTTACTCAGCAGACAGGGACACTGTCAAACTCCTATCCATGCACAATGAATGTGTGTGAAGTGATACAATGACAACTTTAACGATGACATGTGTTACACACGCACACACATGAACATGGTTTATTGAGTCCTCTAAAGCCTTTCTCAATAGTGTCCATGTCAATAGTGAGTGGGCTGGCCTATACATTCTGGTGTTAACAGCTGGCCATGGAGATTTAGACTTACGGTATATTAAAACTTTTAAGAGGCCTTTAACAACTGAGAGTTAGTCTATGAAAGGTAGTAAAATACTCTTGTGAATACCAGGTAGCATATGTTATAAGCAATCTCATGTGGGCATAGCTTAAAATCAAGCAGATGATTAAGTTACGTAAGATTTACTTCTGGGTTTGATAGATTAGTTAAAAGTGTAAGTATTTCAAAACACACCCACATATCGACACCAACTACTGCCTTTAACTCTGTCAGATGTTGAGGTCTTTCATACAGAGGAATATCTAAAGGGCTTTCTGGGTCTTTGTCTGGCCTAACACTGGCTGACCAGGAAGAAAAGACCAATGGTTTGTCCACAATTCTGTGATCCACGGTCTGTTGAGCATCACCAGGCTAGTTCTAACATAGACACACACAACAGGGGCTGGCGTAAATGTAGTCATGTAGGGCCCCAAGACATGTTGTCTGTCATATTTTCCTGAGACCTTATGGAAGGTTAAAATATACATTTGATTCTTTGGTTATGGTAGTTTTTTAGTTTTGAAACTGTACAGGTATCAATGTTGTTAGATTTGTAAAAGCTGATAGGGTCAGTGACAAAATTAGAATCGAACATCTTCAGAACCGGTGGTTGGTGTGCGTGATGATCCCTAAAGGGTTAAAGGTTTTGGTCAGCCCTAGGTTGGAGGTTGGGGTAGGCTTTCCTTCTGTTCAGAGGCTCGGAGAGGTCAAGGGTTACATGGGAAAGGCTTTGTGATGTCATAGGCTGACCAGGGTGGGGCTTGGGGGGTGCCCTGTCCTGCTGTCCATTCACTGGTCCTTTTAGAAGCTCTCCAGTCTGGTCTCTCTCACACTCACTTTCATTGTCAATGGCAACTCTGTTGTTATAAGTATCTATAGGCTCGGCCTGATCTGTCATGTGAGTGACTACGTTGTATTATCTGCTCTGAAATAGTATTTTAGTTCATCTCAAACATTTGGAAAAGCTCCAGAAAATAAAGTATGTGTCTGGGATATTTACGCCATTTGATTTCGGTTGGACAACATTAAGTTGTACATGCAATCAGCAGTGGTCCACAGTCCATGGAAACATCCTCAACCTCAGACTCATTTGACAACATTGTTGAACGGTTTCAGCAAGTTACATAAAAATGCATCAGCACCCACTGTATTAGAACGTATACCGCAAGTCCCAGTTTTATGGCAGACAGTAGCTATGGTAGCCCGGTACCGGCTTCGATCCAGCCGGGGTCTCTCCCAATTTAGGATTAAATTGAATGGACAGGGGGTTGGGGTGAACCTTGACCTCTTTCAGGGAATCTTTGTGCACTCTAACCTGTCCATTGATCTGCTGTTTAAAACACAGCTAGGCTGGGCTGGCCACACCTCCCAACATGGTCGACGAAAGGAGAGGATAGTCCACAATATCGTATCTTGAGGAGGGTTAGCTAGTTGGACGTTAGGTCACCCTAACAAGGACACGGGTAGTGTGGTGGTGAAGCCATCAGAAGACATGGAGGTTGTTAAGATGTTTCTCCATTGGTCACACATGTCTGTTAAATCCAGACTGGCCCATTCCACATTAGGGATAGCTGTTTTCCTGTACACTTTTTATGTTCTAATTAGGTCTTTAATTAAAATAACAAGATGTACATGTTGACTTAAATAAGACCGAGAACCATGGCCATTGATCTTCTCTAATATGGTATTGACCCAGGCCTGGTAAAGCAACGAGGGGGATGGGACAGATGTGATAACACAGAAAACACACACATTTTGTCCACGGTACCTAGCGGTAGGCCTTTGTGTTAGAAGCATGTTTGGGGGTGAGTTAAGGGTATGTTCATAGAAAGATGCTTTCTCAGTTAAAGGAGACGTCTGGGCTCATGTGACAAAGCAAACAAGGCTGAAGAAGTCACCATGGTCTCATAAAGAATTTATTTGTTGTGATAAAGCAGTTGTCATCAAAAGTCAGACACACAGAACTAAAGTATTATTGAATGTCTCCGTGGTGAGTCATACTTTTCTTTCCTTAGCTTTCTGCCATCTAAAGGCATAATGACTGAAAGTATGGACCCAGCAAGACCATTGATTAGCGTTGTTCTAGTGGGACACATCATTCAGTGCCGTTCCCTCATTGATATATTAATTGATTCATTGATTGGTGTATTGATCTGACCAGCTGAGCAGCTGCTCAGTGATTGGATGAAATACAAGATTACGTTAGCTGGGAAGGGAAAAAATGCTCTTGTGTGTTCAATTTTCATTTATCAGCGTCTGGGTTTGACAGGCTTGATTTCTTGTCTTTAAACCTTAGACAAAAAACTAAATAGTTGTTGAAATCAGTGTTGTCATTTTGTGAAAAATCTGGTAAGTGACTCAGAGAATGAATATAGTGCACACGTTTGCATCTAGAACTCGCAGCTGTTAGGGACAGATTAATGTATTTCATATTTGATGTGCAGCTCTGCTTTTAGTATTAAACAGAGTAACTTCTCTGTTCTATTGGCTGGTTTGTGTATTGTGTCTTGTAGCTGATTCATTGTGTGTTCCAGGTATCTCAGGTTTTCTGGTGCACCCAGTGCCATTGGATGTACCTGAGGGGTACGTGGCCAGGTTCACCTGTAAGGTGACATCAAACCCCCCTGCCAGCATCACTTGGGAGTTGGACCGTAACCCGCTACCACTGGAGACAGACAGGTAATCACGCTGCACCACCTAAGACAGGAGTAAAAACAGAAGGTTCGACAACATCTGTTCTTGCAGTCCCCATACTGTACGTTCCTCTTAATGCTGTCCATGTGTCACGTTATAAACTAAACACAATCCTCATGGGGGGGCAGGGCTGTGTAAGGAACTACCCTCCGCCATAAATACAACACACAAATAAACTGAAAATGTACTGGCAAAATGTTACTTGTACAATTTACATTATTTTACAGACAGTTCATTTAGAAGAAATTAATGTATAAACAGTGATCGTTTGTTAATAAGCAGAGATGTTATATAATCTGATTGATCTGTTTGTTAATCACTGTGTTCATAAATTACTTATTGTTCTTATATTGAAGGAACTGCCTGTAAAATACCCAAAAAATATACCAGCAAAAACATTATTTTACAATCTATCAGTTTCTGGTAGGCTACCTCATACTATGGCTTTTAGCCAATCAACAGACAGGGTTTGAACCACTCCCTATATACTAATCATTGTTGCACATGCCTCATTTTTATAGAATCACAGTCCTCCCCAATGGCATTCTCCACATCCATAACGTACACCTGGAGGATGCTGGGAAGTACCGCTGTGTGGCCACAAACATCGGCGACCGTGTCTGGAGTAAAGAGGCGTGGCTTTCTGTTGGCCCTCCAGGTATGACCTGGAATACCTATAACATGGAAATAAGAAATATAGAAAGGTTTGATGGTTTTGGTGGCGATCGAATAACACAGGGGTAGTTTAACTATTTCACATCAGTCATAAACTGGGCCTCTCTACATCCTTTACATAAATACTTTGTTTTACTATATTTTTATTGTGTGGAAATGGAACTTAAAGTTTGTGTCTGGATAAGGTGTCGGCCCACAACCCCGGCAGAAGCCCCGGATCCTAGCGGGTCCCCAGAATGTGACCGCCTCCCTTCACCACAGTGTTGTTCTGGAGTGTGTCGCTACGGGCAACCCCAGACCCATCATCTCCTGGAGCCGGGCCGACAGTAAACCCATCGACGTGTACAACGCCAGAGTTCTGGGCAGGTAGGAGGGGCCTGTTACATGATGTAATACAGAACCCATAAGGCACTAAAAGAGACATCTTTTTAGGTCTTTATTTATGTATCTGGGATTTCATGCTACGTCTTATTTAACATACATTTTACATTTACTTTCAATAAGAAAAGTTGTGTGTTTGCTTCAGTCCTTTAAATGTAGAACTGTAAATCGTGTTGCGTTATCACATTTGTTTCATATCAAGTTGGCATGGTTTCACAGTGGTAACCTGGTGATCAGTGATGTGAAACGTCAGCACAGCGGAGTGTATCTCTGCAGAGCCACCACGCCAGGGACACGCAACTACACCATCGCCGCTGCCAACCTCACCGTGCTAGGTAGGCATGACCATTTGGGCCGGTAGATAGTCGTATCAAAGAATGTGTTTTTAAAGGGGCAGTGTTTTTAATTTCACGCAGTGAGAGAGAACTGCTTGTTAGCTCAGTAATCAGCTTACAAAAGCTGTACAAACTGTATTTTGTGATACCTAAAATATCTGATAAAAATAAAATGTTAAATAAATGTACTGTAAATGTAATGAGTTGTGCTTCCAAAGTGTTAGTCAATGTGCACACGCCAGTCTGCTCATATGAGTGATGCATTTGAGGCTGCTCTTTAATGTGTAAGAAAGCACCGCATACTGTAGGGAATCATTATCTCATATAGCTTTTTCAAAGTTTATATATATCAAGCAATACAGTTTTTACAGCTTTTGTAACTGATCACTTGATAGAGAATGTAGTTCTGTTGTTACAACTGAAATTCTACAAATAGCATCTTTAAATGGATGTTAATCAACAGTATTAATAGATAATAATAAGATGATCATTTTACATAGTAAGAGAAAAAAGAACTCTCCAAATCGGCCACTTCCTTTACTAAGGCGCCATCCACTTCCAAATGAGTAATATTTCTTAAATTAACTCACCTCAACCTCGTTTAAACTCACCTCAACCTCGTTTTAAACTCACCTCAACCTCGTTTTAAACTCACCTCAACCTCGTTTATACTCACCTCAACCACGTTTAAACTCACCTCAACCTCGTTTAAACTCACATCAACCTCGTTTTGTCCCCGCAGAGCCCCCGTCACTGGTGGAGAGGCCGGAGAGCCAGACCCGCCCCAGGGCTGGAACGGCCCGCTTCATTTGCCAGGCTCAGGGCGTCCCCCCACCACGCATCACCTGGCTGAAGAACGGAGAGCAGGTTCATCTGAACGGCAGGATCAAGGTGTACAACAGGTAACACTAGACTTGGAATCACAATGTCTACAATAATACAATAATAATATAAGTGCTAGCATACATATTATAGCAGGTAGAGTTGTACCTGTTGTTCCTTGATGGCTACTGTGATCCATCAACTTGCATTTGTCTTCTCAGCAAACTGGTGATCACTCAGATCACCCAGGAGGATGACGCCATCTACCAGTGTGTGGCGGAGAATGAGCAGGGCAGCATCCTGGCCGTGGCGCGCCTCATCGTGGTGATGTCGGAGGACCGCCCTAGTGTACCCAGGAACATCCGTGCTGAGACCATCTCGTCTTCCGCCATCCTGCTGGCCTGGGAGCGGCCCCTCTACAACGCCGATAAAGTCATCGCCTACTCCGTGCACTACACCAAGGCCGAAGGTAACTAGCGCCCCTTACGTCAGATGGCTTAGTAGTTAGGTGCTCTGACTTGTAGCTGGAAGGTTGTCGGGTTGTTTTCCGACTCTGGTGTTGTGTCCTTGAGCAAGGCACTTTAAGTAAGGCACCTAAGTATTTTTGTACTTACTGTAAGTTGCTCTGGATAAGAACATCTTCTAAATGACTAAAATGTAAATGTAAAATATTGCAGCGGTTCTCAACACCAGCCTGGGACCAGGAGTACTGCTGGTTTTATATTATATCCTGGGACCAGGAGTACTGCTGGTTTTATATTATATCCTTGGACCAGGAGTACTGCTGGTTTTATGTTATATCCTGGGACCGGGTACCCTTGAAATCCAGAGTCCTCACGAGAGCACAATTTGAATTTGCTCACAAGTTACTCTGGCACCGAGTAATTCTGCTCATTAACTATGCCCTTGTATCCGAGCTGCACCAATCACATCGGTGTATCTGATATAGGCGTGACAGAGGCGTGTTAAACAGATGATGACACGACAGCGATGCGACCTCGAAGTCATTAGTAAACATTGTAAGATCGCTATGGATTAACACCAGTTGTTTAAAACGACTTGGGCCACTACAATGAACAAGTCAGACTTGGCTTTTTGTCTAAAAGAGGAACAAAAGACGGGGCTCGAATCGTTTCTTTTTTATAAAAGGAAGTTTTTGCTGTTTTGCGACCTGATACGGCAAGAGTTTTATCTACCAGTTAGCTCCGCCATAGGGTTAGTGAAAACCCACTGGTGATTGGTCGTAGTGTTATCCAATTGCGTACAGTGAGATTTTCAAATGCACGCTTGGTGCCGCCCCTCGAGTTGAGTCATTTACATTACTCGAACCCAGA
>JACXGM010020929.1:0-17529 GCA_016801145.1 Umbra pygmaea | reverse complement strand
TGTGCATTTATAAATCTTGTGTGCATTTGTAAATTTTGTTTGCTTTTCGGAATTGTCTGTGCATTTATGAATTTTGTGTGCATTTGTGAATTTTGTATGCATTTGTGAATTTTCTGTGCTTTTAAATTTTTGTGTGTGCATTTGTGAATTTTCTGTGCATTTGTGTATCCTGTGTGTGTATTTATGAATCATGTGTGTGTGCGCATGTATGAATCATGTGTGTGCATGTATGAATCCTGTTTGTGCATATGTGAATGTAGTGTGTGCATTTATCTTTATTGAGACTGTTTTAGCTCCATAGTTACAGACAGGCAATATGGTCCCCCCCAATAATAAGTACAATGTGAAAAACATATGGTGTTCCCCCCCAATATCAAACTCGTCCTTACGCCCTTGAATTAGGAGATAATATGTGAAAGGTGACAAAGACAAACATGTTTAGCATTAAGGTCTTAGTAATCTGAATGGAATTGTTGTATTATTTTGTTTGTCGGTGCACATTTGCAGCACTGTATGTAGGTACGTGTGCAAGTACAGCACATCGGTCTGGGTTTGTTTTACCCTTCTCAGCATTTGCCAAACATGTTGTCCTGATTCTACATGGAGAGTTCTTTGAAGAACACATTAGCTACATGAACTCCCCAAGGCTTGTCCTTGTCCTCACCTTTGACAATGAGTGTGAGTTCCCCGGCCAGGCCTGGGATGACCTGCACAACGTATTGTCCTGAGTCGGACTCCTGTGTGTTGTTGATCCACAGAGACAGGTCAGCCGACGGCATGGTGGACGTGAAGCCAACACGCCCCATAAACTGGGGGCTGACATAACTGTTAGTGTCTGGAGTATACGAGATGATCTGTGGTGAGAAAAGGTCCCCGAACATTGACAATTAGAAAGATTTACTTAGAGGATATTATCTATTAGAGGATATTATCTATTATCTATTATCTGTGTCATTATGAAATAAGAGTGCCTTGAAATAAATAAATGTGAAATTATGAAATTAAATTCCCCTGAAATAAATAAAAGGTTTCCTTTGAAAAACACCATTATGAAATAAAAAACAATTTAATATTTTATTGGACTGCGTTTATATATTTATATTTAAATATTTATATATTTATTGTGTCATTTATTTATTTCAGGACTTATTTCATAGCCATATTTATTTATTTAATATTGACAAAAATGGCTTTCCATAATTACAAAGCAATATAGAAGATAAATCACAAGTGCAAGTAATTTTTCTTGTTTAATTCATTAATTTCTTGTTTTCTTTAAGGTTTGGCTTGTTTCCTTCAGTGTTTCATTTATTTGATTCAAAAATGTGTTCATGTAAGTCATGTTCCTACATATCTTGTATTGCTTTTTCAGGATTTTGTTAGTCAGAACCGTTCCACAGCTTTCTCCGACTTATCAACCTGCGATGAAATCTATGCTCATTCCGACCAGGTGCGACCAGATGAATCACACTTCGTTCAATGATTTCTCTTCCCACACTTGAATCTGAGATCTTTTCTGAGAAGATTTTGTGAATGCGCTGAAAGTTTGAAGTAAATAATAATTCTTTATAAACATGTGCAGAAGGGTCCTGTATTTCACTTTGTACCAGTAGAGTTCAGGTCAAATTCTATTCCCAGAAAGATTCAATGTAAGATAATTTATTTCCAACAGTGCCCAAATGTTTGCGTACAACTGTATACCAACGTGAGACACAAACTTCTTTATCAAACATGCTTTAAAAACAATTGCGTTAATATGCGGTAGAGATTATGAGTTACTATATATTTCAGAAATACAGCCTTCAAATGTCAGATGATCAGCAGAGATGCTATGGGCCCCACAAACAAAACAGATCTTACACTCTCACCTGTTGGGTTGCTTTGAAGTTCCAGACGACAGTGTTCTTGCTTAAGTTGGGACCAGGGAAATACGAGGCCTGCAGCACCACCTTCTGTCCCTTGATCACCTCCATGATCTTCTGTGGTATCTGGATATCGGCCAGCAGACCTGGAGAAAGGAGCACAGTACTGTAGGTGAGAAGAGGATGGGGACGGCACAGAGCGCATACTTAGAAGGTAAACGTTGAGACTTTATGCTCCATATGGATGCTAAGTGAAATGCAGCAACAAAAGTTTGCATTCATACTGCAATACAAAACACTGACATGCTGCTCATGAGTGTGGCTGTAACTGGCCTCTCCAGACTATTTCAACAACATATTGTAACACAATAACGGTTTGCAAAAACGGACCAACCTTCGGACCAAAATGCTCAAACGTTAGTGTTGATATCTGTAGAAATAAACACCAAGTTGCTATAATAATCCTGAGGCAGTTACTCTGGTTGGACAGAATGTTAACCCTATGGTCAGAGACAGACTGCAATGTTTCCAAAGTCCATGTGGGGGAAGCAGATAACTAGCTGCCACTGAGCACCAATGAGCTAAAACAGTAGATCATTAAATCCTTCTGGGTTTGAATGCAAACACAATAAAATCATAGATGCATTGGGAAAAATAAATATAATCTCTGTGCCAAACCATTTATTGAGCCGCTGTTAAAAAAAATTAAGGGAACACACAATCACTATTGTACAAACACTAAGTCAACTAAGCTTCAGGGATATCAATGTGTCTAGTTAGGAAGCATAAGTAATTTTGAATCAATGTCACCTGTTTCGGTGAAAAAAAAGTGACTGGATAGGCAACATCAAGACAACCCCCAAAAAGGGAATTCATGCAGGTTGGAACAGCCTGTGATTTCCGTTATTTACATTGATTTTCGGTGTGAGTTTGAATCCGGCCCCACATCAGTTGCCGATTTTGTTTTCCATCGACCGCTGTTACAACATTTCGTTCGCAACGAATTACACAACGTAAATATTTTGATCATGTATGTGTTTTGTTCATGGAGACCTGATGTGTGATTTGTTTACATGGTATTATAATGTGGGAGTGTTTAATGCATGTTTGCTATAATTAACAGAAGTTACAGTGAATCTAATGAATGCCATTTGCCCCATCTAGTGAGGCGCACTGTGTTTCTGTGTATGTGACTCCCCTCCCCTGTGAGTCATTAGGCAGCAAGCGCTCACCCTCCCCTAGTGTCTTCACACTCCTTCCCTGCTAAGATTCTCCAGTAAGGAGGAAATAAACCAGAAGAGGGATGCACAACAGGGAACACAACCTACAGCAGCCTGCTGTTAAGTGGAGAAGCTCCCCTCTGTCCTTTTCTTAATCATCTCTTTCTCCTTATGAAGAATATCCTGCTCCATCCACAAGTGTCATAGCTGGCCTATTACCTTCCATTTCAC
Organism: Umbra pygmaea; assembly: GCA_016801145.1. Classification (NCBI taxonomy): domain Eukaryota; kingdom Metazoa; phylum Chordata; class Actinopteri; order Esociformes; family Umbridae; genus Umbra; species Umbra pygmaea. The sequence goes on along the minus strand of JACXGM010020929.1, from coordinate 14,216 downwards.
TGCCTCATAAAGGGGAAAGAAACTGCAGGTTTGAGGCTGTGTGATGTGTGTGCTGTGTGTTCTGTGCTGTCTGTAACGGCAAGCTGGGAAGGTGAGATATGATACAATGATGAGGAAGGAGGGCCTGATATTTGCTGCTACATAGACATAGAATGGTCCATCAAACGTGATGTCGATCACGCCCCTCCTTGAATTTACCACACTGTCATTAAGCTCCAACTACAGCAGGTAATGATACCATCTACAGCTAGACACACCGTTTTTCTCCCCACGCCCACAGAGCAAAGATGACCTAGAATACTTTAAATGTACACTCTCAATAAAATTACAGTTTCCGTATCCGTACAACAGGGGAGGACATGCAAACAAAACGTTGCCTTTCGGAAAAGACACGAGACAGGATGGAGAAAAGAGATGGACAGGAGAGTTGGCCACAGTAAAAAGAGACTGACGTTGCTGAATTGCTAAGAAGATCTGCGACAGATGAGGAAATTCCTGAGTTTTAAGGAAGACTTGACTGCCTTCATACATCCAGACTTAACTCCTAGATAGTATGACCAACATTATGGTGAATGTACTATCTGTTGATGATCATCTATCTTATTGTGTTTGTGCTTGTCTACAGTAGCTCATGTAAGCAGGCTCTAATTACAGGAAGGGTTGTAGCTAGGCCCTGTTTACACCCTCCATAAGTAGATAAAACTGCTGCTGGTTCTTTGATGGAGTGGCTGGTTTATACTGTTCATTCGTGTTATATGCTCAAGCCACATGGAAAGACGCACTTCTTTACCCTTGTGTTTCATGATGAATATAAAAACTGCCTTTCATCTATTGTATCTTATTTCGGTGGTTAAGATAACGACTGTCCCCTATGCAAGGAAACGTCGATACCAATCGCAAAAAAAGATGAAGGCCCTCCAGAGCCAATGTGGGTGGAGGAAATGAAAGAGAGAACGGGAAATTATTTGATGATTACTGTTCCCAGATATAGTCAGAGGCCTTCTGATTCCACCACTACAAAGAGAGACACATCGACTCATCAAAACCGGCCTAGTAACACAAGTCTAAATGTTCATCGAGATAAAGCACACAACCTCCTCCCAGACACACTAGGGTCAACTTAGGCATTAAATTGAGGCACCAAACAAGAAAATATGGAGGAGCAAACTGGACACTCCTTTTCAAATGCTAAAAATGCTATAGTCCACGTGTGACCTAATAAGCATGCTCCATATTGAGAAATAGGGTTTCCAAATCAAAGCAATAAGCACTAAACTGTGAAACTTACGGACTCATTCCAAAATATTCTCTACATGCTAAGTCTGTTAGTCTTACTATGTCTATATATTGATCTGAATCAGGGTATCAAAGCACAAAATGTGACTGGAGGGGTGAAAGAATCTGAGAATCTCAGACGTCTGTTATCTGTGCTATGCTTGAGAGGACGGAAGTTTTTGGGGAGATAATTCATGCAGATGTAAGGGCAGCAATTAATCTAGTTTAGCCCTTCCAAACCCTTCATTATAACCACACACACACACACACACCTCATCAGCCACAAGCAGGATGACTCCCATTAACACACACACAGCATCTAAGTTTAATTGTTTACATTTTTATAAAATACTGGATTCAATTAAATCTAGTAGCATGAACTGTTAATGATTCCACATGGTTGATCCATGCTGAAACAGGGTGAGTTGCAGTAAATTGGCCCCTTTTTTGCAGCAGTACAAATGGAAATATAATTACTACTGCTAATTGTGCTTCTCTGGACTCACATGCATCCAAACTAGTGGACAGAACAACATTTGCAATTCAAGGGTAATTTTGCTGTCCAACAACTGTTATACATAATTATAAGACCTCAATCTAACAAAGTAAATCTAACATTCAAACACACCTTATCCTTGCACACATTAAAACATTTGTAAACACACGCTAACTACCCTGAAACCCTGACTATTCCCTAAATCAATTCTCTACTTGCTTTGCCTTCTTAAATCCTTGCTGACATCTAATTTTGAAACAGAAAGTAGCCTATTTGGCAAATTTGCATGGATTTCTGGAAAATCCTCCCTCTTCAGCGGTAGAGTTCAGTTTCTTGCGCTTTGTAGACTGTGGACTTGGGCTGTGTAATGATGAGAGTTCTATGACAATTCTCACTACTTGTCCTGTCCAAATCTAGATGTACTTAAGTATTACGCTCATAAAACTTATATTGAGCTTTTTGTTTTAAATCTAACTCTCTATTTTTGGAACCGTAACATAAGTGTAACCAAAGATCATATTTTTGATAGGATGATAACTAGCCAAGTCACATTTGAAAGTACGGTGCAGATGAGGCCAGATGACAGGCCAGAGTTTTCTTTCATCCTTCTGATGTTAACTGAAATGTAAAGACCAGTAGGAATAGTCCACCAAGTCGAACCAAATACTGGTGAACGACATAAAAAGCTGTTTGAAATGCAATTGATTATGTATTAAGAAAACTTCCCTAGAAATGAAATCAGGCCTGAGTTATTAGCCACGCTAGAAAGCTTTGAACCAGCTAGATACATTCTCTAACAATAGCATATACGGATGCAGCCAAACAAATGTATAGCCCGAAAAAAGGTGTGTTTGTCTATAGCTGTGACTTGAAGATCACATGAATTGTATGTCTAATTTATTTATAAAATCCAGGTAATTCCAGAGTGTTCAAATACTTTTTCCTTCCACTGTATATACAGTAGAAAGCTTTTAGAAGCCTGAGCCTTTCCCTATTCTTTAAGTTTAAAATGTATACAAATATTTGGTTTTGAACTTCTGGACAACATGACATGGAATTTCAATATTGCAGATTTTTGTTTAAATTTGTGTGTTAACCTTTAGTGTAAGGAAACTAGACTTGCCTATGTTTCTGTATACCAACTTATGTTATTGAGTTTTCCATTGATATTGGCGGTTAGCTGAAATGGTTGCTACGTTACTCAATATAACTGTTTATGGCAGGGGTGTTCAACTCTTAAGCTACGAGACCCAGTCTGCTGGGTTTCTGTTCTACCATATCATTAATTTCACCCACATACTGTAATGTACCAGGTCTAATTAAGTACCAGATTAGAGAGTTATGATGCTATTAATGAACTGGCTTCAAAGGCCTTGAGTAGGGCTGCAGTAGAGGCATTGATTCACCATTGTTGGTTGACCATATCGTCAATGCTACACAGGTGTTCTTGAGGGAACATTTTAAGGCAAACTTCAAATTACATGAATTAGATATCAAACATTTTATTTAGCATCATATCAAGGATCAAATTAAAGTAATGAGACAGTGTTAAGCTCTCACATACAACCCACTAATCCACTGTTGATCCCTGCTTAACACGGGCATCGTACCAACATGCATGGCTACAACGTACTGCTTCATCATAGTTTGTTAATAGTAGTTCCTCTGAGATTCTACATTCTGATCCATTTCCTATTGTAAGGAGGATTGTGTCCTGTCTTGTCCTGTCTTGCGTTAGACAGCCAATCGCCAGTGACTTCATGTTAGACGCAAGTATACTATGATTATTGGCTCACAGACACTTTGGAACCAGATTTGGCACCGAAAGATAAATAATTTTTCGAAACTCAATAGTATCTGAGTATTTCAGTCGGTGCCATAAAAGTATAAATTTTCGGTGCCCAGTCATATTTATCCCTTTCCAAACAATGGTTTTTGGAGCCTGAGAATTATTCGGTTACTGTTCAACAGTGAACCACTGGGCCTGGCTGGTGATTTGTAGGGCTGATACAGACAGAGAGCAGCTGAGCCTGGAGGAGCTCTGAGAACTGACACATGGAGGGTAATTGAAGTGGTAATGACAGTGTTGAGTTGGATCTGATTGGGATGGTCCCACGGGGGGATAGAGAATGAGAAACAGGGTATTACTGAGCACTGGTAAAGGGTGAGTATTGGAGGAAGGGAATGAAGCATAATGTTGCGAAGTGTCTTTTTAAAGACATAGATAACAAAAAGCCTTTATAGTCAATATGTATCCAATATTATTGTTTTGGTTGCTGCTATGTTAAGGAGGATGTTAAGGCCAGCACCGTGTGCAGCGTGCTAAAACATAATTGCAGCACATAATGCAACCTTCTATCGTGGCTAAAAAGAATCTCTCAGTGAAATAAAGGCTTCGTAGGGGGAAATTTCACATGATGAAAAATGGACAATCGTCCAAAGCAAAATGCCAAAGCACGATTTGAGTAGTCTGCCCCAAGTTCCTAATTTTTTTATTTATTTAACCTTTATTTAACCAGGTGGGCTCGTTGAGAACAAATTCTCATTTAAAACGGCGACCTGGCCAAGATAAAGATAAGATTCCTTCACTTCCTTCTGAAAGGCTGCTTTGATATGTCGGCAGATGCATGAAAGTACTGTGCCCTCCCTGACTGACCCTACATCTCAGGAATTATGGTTCCAGAGAACTATTCTGAAAAAAATCTATACTTTAGGTATCACTATATGACAAGGGGAGTAACTTGAAACCGGACAACACCAGACAGGTGCTGCATGTTGTCTGAGGTAGACTTTTGCGTTGCAAGTTGCGTTCAAATATAAAAACATAATTTTTTACATTGTACTGCTGTTAACGGCATTCTATTTAATTACAGGTGAACATAGTGTTAGGAATTTGAGGAAAGGTTAATAAGAGAATAATATTTCACGTGATTGATGTTGTCCATTTCATTCACAAAAAATGAAGTAATAATTAGCCATTTGCTGATGCTTATTCATAGCAAACACCAGCTGATCATTCCTAGTGGTAATATTGCCGACTGTCACCTTGATTTTGCAAGTTTCCATCGAGAGGCAGGATGTTTTTCCTTGAAACGTGTTTGAAATTATAGCCAAGATCTTGTTGTTGCTTTTGGGAATTTCTGAAGACAGTCGATTTTGGAATGTCTGTTTTTGTAAACCTTACCATAAACTTAAACTCACTAATGTAATGCCCAACCCTAAATGTTCAATGTAATTTGTAACAAAATGCTGTTAATAGTTGTGATGGAATCGCAACGGAATGTACCATGATCAGGGGCGCTGCTAAGGATTTTGGGCCCCATGAAAAGAATCTTGACAGGGCAGCCGATACAGCTGAGACAGGGCTTCTCTGGGCCCCCTCTTAGTCATGGGCCCCGAGAATCGTCATCCTTTACCCCCCCTTTACAGCGCCCCTGACCATGATTGTGCATTAGTAATTGAGTTCAAGACCATCATAATAGCAAAACGGTAAGGCCCAACATGATAGTAAACCTGAATATGCTAGGGACGTTACCTGAGAGCTCCAACAAGTGCAAAAATAATTTGTTACTGATTGAAACAGTTTAAAAGGTCAGATGATCATCCGATTAAATGCCTGTCCAGCTGACAGCCCTACGCTCACAACCATAGAAACGAAATGGATAGAAAGGCCATTCCAATTCATATCAATGTAACAGAATGATCAGAGTGGCAGCCATTTTTATGTGTACCATTCCATTGCAAAGATCTAGCCTACTTCCGCATTGTCACCGTGACAACTAACAACAGTCGCCATTTTGTTGTGTACTAATCGAATGACCACGGCAAGCAGTTCAATGGCCTTTCTATCCGTTTTATTTCTATGCTCACAATGCTGCCTGAAACCGGTAGTACTAAAGTATGGCTAGCTTGATACAACTTGTATGCTTTATGCAAATATAATGTCAACATTGCCACAAAGATCACATAATGCATAATTTCACATTGAGACATTAAATCATAAGATTACTAAAAACATTGGTTTGCTAAGACCTAAAAGAGAAAAGTGTTTTAAGTACTGCAGAGGACTAAAAAAGCACAGCATATCCTCAACGCAGGCCATAATCAAACCCCCACAGAGACTTCCTTTACATTGTACAAACAGGAAAAACCTGGGCCTGCTGATAGGTTTCTCCAGATCAAGCTGTACTCCAGAATTTGTGAGGTCTGGCACAGAAGCACAGGTCAAACAGGAAGCAACAGGCAGGAAGTTAACTCGTCACTCATAGCTAGACACCTGGATTCAAACAGGCATTGTGGAAAATTACTTCCTTTCATCCTTGGTAACACAATTGATTTCAAATCATGGCTTGTGATGTCATATGTTATGAGAGAATATATGTATTTTAAACTGATTCATTGCAGGAACTGAACTGAGGAGTAAGGTGGCACTGTGAAGGCATAATACAAATGAAAAAGACAATACAATAAACAATTGCAGCCATGGCATCTTACTTCAAGCCATCATTTACACAGCAAAACCACTGCCGCAATGGCAAGAATGGCATGAATCTGTCACAAAATTGCTCAGTATGTTGATAATCCTACATATAGCATTTATTATGATAGGGGAGCGACATATAACGTGACATGGCCCTTAGCTAACGTTAATGCCAATGGGATTCATAATAAATGTGTAATTTGCACTTCTGGGCCCGTATTCATAAAACATTTTGAGGCTAATAGTAGCTCCTAACTCGCTGATTTAGGAGAAACTCTTAAAAATAATGGGCACTAAGTGTCACTCCTAATTTTAGGACTCCTAGATATTTGGTCTAAGAGTATATTCACAAAGCGTTTTAGCGCTAAAACTAGCTCCTAAATATGTGAAAGGTTAGGGGTCCTCGAGAGAAGTCAGTAAGGACAAATCAGAAATTATCCTGAAATGCGAAGCCTCCTAAAAAACGCGATGCTGTTTTGAATGACAGCCTACATTACATTTCAATATAGGCCAGTTTGCGATGACATGTATAACAAGGTTAATTTATGTATAAAATATTTACGACAATTTCTCTATAGCTGAAATACATTGATTGATTGTGGTCTAGTGTAGTTGAACATAATTGCCCTATTATCCTATAACCTGTGGCAGTTTGTTGCTTCAATTTTACAATATTTGCCCTTCTGACACTTACAAAATACCAGTGCATTTCACAGATCAACATATTCAGTTGCATGTATTCCCAAGTGTCTTTTTTTGGAGTTCAAAGTTATCCCAGCTTCTAAATCTCTCTTTAATTATGTCCTTTCTCTCAACCTCAAGTTGCCTGTGGATTAAAAGTTGTCCTTGCATCCAGTTTGGGTTTCATTTTGGTTTGCCCGATAGTGTCAGGTCGATTTTCTAGTCTAATAATGAGAATACTGCTGCATATCCGCCAATCCGCAAATTGTTTACGAGCTGCCAGATATAAGAGGTGGACAATGTGCTGAACATAATCTAGATATTCAAAATAAAAACTTTAGCCATAGCATCACTAATTAAAGATGTAATGGATAATTTTATATCGATGAGTCAGTATATAATTTTCTGTTTCATGTTTATAGTCAGTAAATAATTCTCAGTTTCATGTTTGATCATTGACACTATGGTTACATATTAATTTGAATATCTTTTTTTCAATATGGCAACATCAAACAGCCTACAGTATTGTTTAATTTATTTTTGATGAATTGATTAATTCAGTGACAGACACCCATCCCTATCAACCAATCACAGCGGGCATAGTACATAAGCTTGTGCATGGAACATTGCATCATCCATAGCAATGGGGTCAGCCATGCCCTTACTCATAGCGTAAAAGTTCAGAGAATTCTTTACTAAACGTTGTTCTCAGCAGCTCTGTGAAGAGGTTTTAAGAAGTAACTCTTAGCTAAAAACCTTTAGTGCTGTTTAGGACTCCTTTTAGTGGTAAGATAACATGTTTTAATGAATATGGGCCCTGTAGTATGGTGCTGCTTCCCACTCAGCTAATACTGGTACTAGTAATACAAAACTATTTTTTTTATGAATTTGGTGCAAATAATTGTTTTTCTAGACAATTTGATCAATGCGGATAACTAAACAATTTTTGTTCCCCTTGAATTGCTGAATTATAATTAGGGATGCACCTATCCAGTACTGGGATTGAAAATGTGTCCGATACCGGCCAAAAATACGGGATCAGATATCGGCATATGTAATGATCCGATACCATGTCCTAAGTTGCAGTAAAAAAGTCTCTGTAGCGATGTAGCATTCAAAATGAAAGTTAACCATGATTGTAGATGTATCCTTGCTGCCCTACGTACAAAATGATAGGCAATAATAATCAGTTTTAAGTGGTGGCACAAAGAAATAGGTCAGGTGATCACGTAATGTAACCTATTTGTACATTATGCAGGTGCCATTGCAAATAACTTTGCCTAGTCGACCAGCCAATGCGGTGGCTGAATTGTAAAACATATAATACATTTAATCATTTATTACTTCAAGCAATTCTCTCGGACTGGACGGATTTGACAAAAATGACTAATCGAGGTGCATATATACAGTTTTGCTCAAAGGTTTGCATACTCCTGGAGAAATGGTAATACTGTACATGTACCATTTGTTTTATTTCTCATGGGATTCATATTCAACTGTAGGTCATAACAGAATGGCACAATCATCAACCAAAACATGGCAACAAAGAAAATTATAAAATTACCCGTTTAAATGTGTACACCTCAATTTGGTGTATTGCCCCCTTTAGCATCTATGACAGTGTGCAGTCATTTGCGATAATTGTCTATGAGGCCCTGAATTCTTGCAGGTGGTATAGCTGCCCATTTGTCTTGGCAAAATGCCTCCAGGTCATGCAAAATCTTTGGTCGTATTGCATGAACCGCATGTTTGAGATCTCCCCAGAGTGGCCTGATGATATTACGGTCAGGATACTGTGATGGCCACTCCAGAACCTTCAGCTTTTTCTGCTATAACCACTGGAGGGTCAACTTGGCCTTGTGTTTAGGGTCACTGCTGTAACCACAGGAGGGTCAACTTGGCCTTGTGTTTAGGGTCATTGTCGTGCTGGAAAGTCCAAGAGTGTACCATTTGTTCAAGTATCGTTGTATTGTGCTCGTTGAAACAACTACACCGTCTTTCCAGAGCAGCCTGTATGTCTCCCGAGGTTACCTGTGGGTTTTTCTTTGTATCCCGAACAATTCTTCTGGCAGTTTTGGCTGAACTCTTTCTTGGTCTACCTGACTTGGTAACAAGAGATCCCTAAATCTTCCACTTCTTAATAAGTGATTGAACTGTACTGACTGGCTTTTGCAAGGCTTTGGATATCTTGTTATATTCTTTTCCAACTTTATGCAGTTCCAGTACCTTATTACAGTTCTTATCTGCTCCCTATGGCTCCGTATCTAGCCTACTCAGTGCATCCACGTGATAGCTACTTCTTCTTTGGGTTAATGGCGGATCGCAACCAACTTAAGGTGCATCTACCGCCACCAACTCTACCGGAGTTTGAAACCGGTCACGGCCCATGCAATTCAACACCACCCACCACACCCCACCACCCTAGAAATTAAAACACAGCCCACTACCCCCCCCACACCACTACCTACCCTCCCCCTTCCACTTCCCTTTCACCAGCTCGTGAACCATTTCCCACGTGACGTCAGTAATACCCATAAACTCCCTAGCAGCACCCACCACAACATCAATCCTAGCATTCCTTCCCTTAACCTGACTACACACGTTCACCACACTACACAGAAATGCCACAAACTCAACCCTGCCCACCACCAACGAATCCTTACCAACCACACACTCATGCTTACACGTCTCAGACAACACCACACTGTGAACACCCATACCTTCCATCAACACCGGGCCCAAAGCCCGCTCCTTCCCCACGTGATAGCGAACAAACTCATTGACTATTTATACAAACACTAACTGCAATTTTAAATGCCACAGGTGTGGAAAATTAACCTTTAATTGCATGTGTGTGTCACCTTGTGTGTCTGTAACAAGGCCAAACCTTCAAGGGTATGTAAACTTTTGATCAGGGCGATTTGGGTGATTTCTTTTATCAGTATGGTTTACAAAGGAGCCAAACAACTGTGTGATAATTAATGGCTTCATATGGTCACTATCCTGACATAAACAGTCAGATATTTTGCATCAACATTAATATTGTCAACATCAATGTTGTCACTTCAAACTCTTGAGCACAACTGTAATTGGGTGGAGCTAGTCTGTGAGAAATCCAGCCTGAGCTTCAGTATATAGACTTACTTACCGTATATGCAGTACAGACAAAAAAGGTTGAGTTAAGAGGCCTTCTGAAGTGAATGTAGAGAATATCGAGGACAAAAAGTGTTTAGTTATGGAAATTAGGAATTTGATGGGAATATGAAACAATGTTATTATCTGTGATCTGAAAAAGTTGAAGCACACAGTGAAATGCTTAGTGAAGTGTTCATTGGATGATTCTGCTGTCAGTAAAAACGTCTGCGTTTATTATTGTGCTCCTGTTTTACCAGAGATGCATTCAGACAAACGCGCGCACCAATGTAACTTTCACAACGTCTCTTGGACAGATATGAGTGTTGTGCATACGACTAACATATACTGAGGATTTTTCTCATTTATTGGACTCAAACACCACCTTTGGACACACTACTTTATGTGATCTGTTTATCGTTTTGTATATCCACACCAGGTTGCTATATTGGATTATCCATGCACACTGGTTGGTGTTTGTTAGTTAAGTAGGCTATGTAGTCTCTTTGAATCTCAGAATGTGTGTGCTTTATTTTGGATGTAACTAATCTATGTAAACAATGTAGAAGTACTCATTCCATGGTGTACTATGATAAGTGTTCAGTTGCGTGACTATCGCTTTGTAATCTTTAAAAAAAAAAAGTTATTGTTTTGGGCTTCATTGTCATCCTTGTTAAATTAGCGGCTGAAATCAGCCTAGGTGTTTGTTTTGTTTTGAGTGTTTCAAAATAAACTTTTAAACACCAAAATAAACACCACTCTCTGCACTGGTCTCCATCCTTCAAACAACACCCTTATGACAGTAACGACTGTTCAACTTTTCAAGGACAAATTTAATTGAATTAGAATATGTTGTTAATCAACCATTTTACTTCACCATAATATGGTTTCCAATTAGATGTGTTGTATGGTGTTCGGTTTCATTGCTGAAATGCATCTACTTGTACTTTAGATTTGATGGAAGCTAATTAACACAATGCTCTGATTATTACATTAGTAATCTTAGATATCTTTTTCAAACAGATTATTCTAAAATGAATTTACAAAAGTAAAATTAAAGCTGATTCAACCAATATTGTCTCATAGTTTAGGTGTTACAAAAGATTGCACCTCTCAAATGTGTCAAGCTGTTGGAAGAACAATCTAATAGTAGCAGACTAAGAGTATTAGTAGGAGGTCCAATACTAAATTGATTAGTAAAATCTGTCAATAATCTCAAAATCCTTCATTTCACAGACTTGTTTTCACAATATGTTTTTTTAGTAATTGTATTAATAATGTATTTATTGTATTAATAACTAGATTAGGTACAATTTCTGGGGAAATTGTGTGAAGTGTTCTTGCCGCCACTAGTAGTCCGCACGTTTCTGTACCTTACTTCTGTCTGTAGTGTAAAAAATCTGGGAGTAGTGTCACTGAAGAATTTCTCCATTCATTCCTATGGGACCTTTTTTAACGCTACTATTTTGAAAACCGTTTTTCGAAACCTTTCACGAAATGACAGGAATGTTAAGGGGAACAGGCCGCACGTTTTGGTACTAGCTTTTGTGTGTAGCATAAAAACTCCCAGAGCAGTAGCGCTCGGAAATTTCTGCCCATTCATTCCTATGGGATTTTTTCGCCACGAAAACGGTAATATTTCGTGAATCGTTTTCGTGATCAGGATCGAGCCACACGTCGTGTATGTAAGTTTAAAACTCTGGGAGGAGTAGGGGGGCAAATATTTGCTATAAGTTTAATAATAATATATATGTCGGATAATAGTTCAAAGCAATATAGAAGGAGCTAGTGCGTTTTCTTTTCAAATCTAAGCAGCTGGTGTTTCGGCATCCACCAACATATCTGATGCAATGTCTGAAACGGCCCTCCTGAACTGTAGAGTAAAAAATACTTTTTGGACTTGCTGAAAGATGTCACGGCAATTACCTTCAATACAGTCATTTGGAGATAAGATGTGTGCTATGTCTCCTATTAAGTCTGACAGCACAGTCGGTGGGCATATTACATAGCATTAAAATGCTGGTATTGGAACGGTACTCGGTTCAGTACTTAGATCGGTATTGGCAATGAAAAGGTTTTATCGGTGCATCCCTAATTATAATGGTGCAAATTTACCTTACAGTGTCAATGAGAAACAACGGACTGCAATAATTAAAACAATATAGTGCAGATCATAATATCTACCGATACATAAAACACTTTTTAGGTTGCACAAAACACAATGGTAGGTAAATCATCCCAGGTAGAACGACTCAACTACATCCATTCAGCCATCATGACTCATCAACAGGCCCCCACAGAGCCAACTGATCTGTCCAGGGATCCCATCTGACTGACAGATGGGGAGATCAATCTGTACAATACTGAAAGGTGACAGGTGACACAATCCTCTCAGGACACATTGGATTACAGCCATAATGAATTCTCCCCACCCCCACCTCAGATTATTTCTCCCCCCCGTCATGTATGATGGGAAGAAGCCACCTCATGAACATGTCTCTAAGCTGTGACATATCAACCCGCTGCGTTAATGTTGGACTAGTGTGGGTGTGTGTGTGTGCATGTGAATGTGTTGCGCCAGATTTAGCGAACATCTTATTTACTTCTGCAGTCCCTGGGGAGGTGAATGTAGACATTTGAAAAAAACAATTTATCAATAGGACTACATAGAAGTTAGGACAAAGAAATGTTTGAAAGGTTGCAAAGTCAGAGTTGCAAACATCACAGGGTCAAGTCATCTTTTCTGTTTATTTGAGTAATTTGCAGTATCAGTATCAAATGCTGATACTGACACTGATGTTTTTGTTAGTGTGTTAAAGGTAAAACTGTAGCCAGCCACAGGATTACATTGGTTGCTAAATTACTACAATATACTATAGGCTTAAATGAAAAGTCAATGATACGTCATATAGTCTGTATATTTTGTAATATACCTTATTTTACTAGTGTGCATATGTATATCATAGAAGTGTGCCATTTTGGGTGTATTGCCATGCAAAAATTATTGCCATGCTTTTGTTATAGTATTAAATGTTTTTGGCAATTTATTGTATTTCGTTGAACTGTTTAACACGTTTTTATTAATAAAAATGCAGAAAATCGCAATGTTGATTTGCCTTACATTCAGAATCGCGAAAATTGTAAGAATCGCAATACATTTCATTTCAGCACAAAAGTATCTTATTGTGAGGTCCCTTGCAATTCCCAGCCCTAATGTACAGTACATTAGATCCTGGACGTCTCAAAGGAGTGAAAGAGATTAACCAGAATTAGGCAGTGTTATATGTAATTGTGAGTTTTTAGTGTTGTTGTTTTTTTAATATGTATCTTAAAGGGGAACACCGATGAAATTCTATCATTTGTCTATGTTCCTAAATCGTTTAAAGTACTTATTTGACGGACTGACTTATCAGTCTACTCTCTCACTCAGGGAGAACAGCGAGTACAGGGACAGCCCCTTGGAGCAGTTGGGAATCTTTTAATAACGATACTTTGACTTTGAGGGTAAAGTGCCTTGCCCAAGAACACAATGACATTTGTCACAGTCGGGAATCAAACTTCCGACTACAAGTCTGACCACTGAGCCATCTTACTCCCGCTACAGTCGTGTAGGGACAGTGAAAAGAGAACCGGAACTATTGTGATTAAAATGTCCAGTAGCAGAGAAAGGATTCAATGAGTGTGAGTGTTTGTCATGAGCTACGGTTTAACAAATAGGACAACTGAGACAGACCTCAGAGGACAGGTTCAGGTGAGTACCGTTGCTGGCAGAACAGAGATCAAAGCAGACAGGAGTGTAAAGACTGTCCCACTGCACTGACATCAGCATAATGAATGTGTGAAGACTGTCCCACTGCACTGACATCAGCATAATGAATGTGTAAAGACTGTCCCACTGCACTGACATCAGCATAATGAATGTGTGAAGACTGTCCCACTGCACTGACATCAGCATAATGAATGTGTAAAGACTGTCCCACTGCACTGACTTCAGCATAATGAATGTGTACAGACTGTCCCACTGCACTGACATCAGCATAATGAATGTGTAAAGACTTTTCCACTGCACTGCCTTCAGCATAATGAATGTGTAAAGACTTTTCCACTGCACTGACATCAGCATAATGAATGTGTAAAGACTGTCCCACTGCA